>OY292520.1:3165284-3344475 GCA_958496365.1 Subacronicta megacephala | reverse complement strand
TGATGAACCCACTCTACCTGCATATTATGCAGATTGGCCCACCTTCACGGAATTTCTAACTGTCGGCGAAAGAGTTATTAGAATACAGAGATTTTTGAAATGCAAAACCTTTCATAATGCAGGTTCACTTTGGTTGACGATAACGACTTCATATTTTTTGAATTATAGAGACGGTGGTGCTGTATGCTACATTACCTATTAATTGCCGTTTAAGGATTATTCAATGGTGTTTGCTGAACACGAAAGTAGAGGCGATCCAGCGATAGGGTAAATAGGTCGTCTCGTCAGTGGTTCATAAACGCTCTGAATGGAAGTGGGCCAATAATTTAACTTTCAAAATGTAGGTTAGTGGTGGCACGCTATTACAGCCATTACTCTTGCCTGATATGTGCGTTCTAAGGGCTATTAGCGACACAAGTCCCACATCGCTCCCCTGTAAATACCTAATGGAACGTCAATTTTGATAAGTGCCAGACCGCTTTTAGCATTCAGAAATTAAATATTAATTGAATCGATAATGTTAAGGTAGGTAATCAATTAACTCAGTCCGACATATTGAGGATATCCTAGTAAAATCTTAAAAGAAGCACACACAACCATTTGAAAACTTCTTCAGAATGGCTGCAGAAAAGTATCAATACTAATTCAAAATAATATTTCTTTTTTTTTCGCAAAATACGCTCCTTATAATAAAAATCACTTTGTAGTTTTATGAAGCAACCATCTTCAATGGTGCCACAATTGCGTCGCGTCATGATGCCCCGTTGCCACGCGACACTATTATTCACACCCCAAACTTTACCAGAATTACTTTGTTCTTGGAATACAATGCCTACATATATCATAAGTTAAAATGTTTGACGGTTGACATTTTCGTCGAGGTCGCATGATTTGTTTTCTTGAAAGCCTTACGTGTGTTTTGCCCCATTATGCTGGGGCCTATCGATTGTTAGTCATACTTTGAAATAGGGGTGAATGACATCACCATGTAATTGGCGGGCAGGTTGATTTACATAGATAACATCGTACCGTATACGGTCAGCTGGGACTTACCTATTTGGTGATAAAAAAAAACAAAAATGGAACGCCAATCATTGGTATTCAAGGTTTACGTAAATAAAGTTTTTTTTAGTTTGACACCAAATAACGGGGTGAAATTGGGACAAATTTTGGAGATATAAGGACGATCTCTGAAAGAGGGGGAAATTCCGAGATCTTCCTTGTATTATTAGGTAATAGCATGCTCTTAAACAGTGACGCAAGACATCCAAAAAAATAAGGAGCGTCTTCGGCTAGACGGCAAGTGTACCAACCACAAAGAAAGCATATATATACGTTATATCTATGGTATAACGTATAAGCTATCTTGACCTTACTGAAGAACAGCTAAATAAACTTGAGCGCCTTCAAAACTTTTGCATAAGGTTCGTATTTGGCTTACGAAAATATGACCATGTTTCTGAATTTAGCGTCAAACTCAAGTGGCTGCCAATCCGTCTTCGCCGAAATGCTCATATTCTAACTCTACTTTATAATGTTCTCTTTCTGCCTTCTACTCCTTCTTACCTTAAGAATCGCTTCGAGTTCCTTGGGGATACTCACACACGATTTCTACGGTCGTCGGATAACCTGAGGCTCAAAATGCCAATGCATTCCACAACATTTTTTGATAAGTCTTTTGCAGTACAGGCTGCTCGCTTATGGAATGCGTTGCCAGTTACAATTAGACGTGCTCAAACATTGTCAGCATTCAAAAGGCTTGTGAAGGAACACTATTTATCTATGCAATCCTTTTAAACATAAATTTCGTTGCAATTTATATATTTAGGTATATGTTTTAATATTATTGGTATATATATATTTTTAAAAATATATGTTGTTATAGTTGTATTAATATTTATTAGTATATCTATATGTATTAATATTTATTGGTATATATATATACATATATATATATATATATATATATATGTATATATATATTGTATATTTACTTTAATATAATTGTCCCTTTTTTGTATAGCACCGGAAGCAACCCTAGTTTTGTCCAGTACAGTTGTGTCCATCCAAAGGTTGCCTGGAAGAAATCGCAGATCGCGATAAGGCCGCCCATTGTATGTATCTTATACAAAATCTCTGTACTTTTATTAATTATTTTTGGTGTACAATAAAGTATATATAAATAAATAATAAATAAATATAAACCTACTAAAAGAAAACAAGATACTTACGCATTATTAGTAGGTACGCAACTTTCAACAATATTTTCTTACAAATTACAATAATATTTCATACATAATTATTTACGTAGGTATTATGGATAGCTAGCATTTTAAGTGGAATGTACTATAACCTACATATAGCAAGAACTAGGTGCCTACCCCCTACTTCCCAGAACTCCGACCATCGGATGTGATAGTTCTCACGATCTGAAGGCCAAACTACTTACTGCGGCTAGCACTTGGGATATCGGGGTAGTAAACTTGTTCGGCCTGACTTCATAATTGCCTGCTCGTTATATAATGTACCTAGTACTTATACAAAGGCAAGTAGTTATAATGTTATTTCTAAGTATATTTCATAATATAAAAGCTTTCAAGGTCACAAGGAAACTTACGTCAGGAAATTGGTAGTTTGCGTCATTGAAAGTTCATTGCGTCCTTTGAAGTAGAATCGTCGTTAGTTTTATTGGTAAGTAATAACAACTTATAGAACTTACAACGATCATAATCACGAACAAGTTTTGTCGATTCATACTTATAACCAAAGACAATTTCAGTCTCTTTGTATCCTATAGCAGATCCTTAGCAATTTTCTAACGTAAAGCGTATTACGATTCCCCAAAGCAGTCTTGTCTTGTTAGCATTCGAGTACCTATAATGAGGACTTATGAAAAAATAAAACGCGAATTAAGTTTTTTTCAGGTTACTTATGAAGCTTCGAGTGCTACCATACATGCTATAACCTACATAGGTTATTTAAATTACATAATAATATTTAATAGTACCTAGTTAATTTTACTTACTTACTTTAATTTTACTAGGTACCTAGGTATAGTTTGTTTAAGTAAGTATTACAAGTACCTAAGTATTTACATAACACTACTTTGTTTTTAAGCAGCTGGAAATCCTTCTAAATCTTCAAATAGGTACTTACGGTCAGCAACGAAAGTTGCTGAACAGGCTATCAAAATATCACACCAAAACCTTTCATTAGATTATAATTTAAGTAGAGCATACTAGTAGATTTTATTACACTTGATAATAATATATGGGTCTCAAAATCCCCCCCGGACCAGACAGTGTAAGGAGCATAAAAGATGACGCATGCTGTAACTAAAAGCGTCTAGCGGCCACCTGAGGAACTAAAATTGGTTTACAAAAAAATCCGGAAAAGTTTAATTAGGGTATAAGTTCAACAAAAACTGACTAAACTAAAATAGACTGACCTGTCGCTCAGAGGTATCGGTGACAGCGGCTTGAGTATGTAGTCTCTACCAGGCTGCGACGCACCTGAGGAATAAGCAAAGCTTAGGCATACTGCTTCCGACACTACCGCGAATATTAGATATTGAAATACCTACTTACATTTCAGTATCTTAGCCTACTGCTAGTAAAAATCGCCGGTTACAACATTTTAAGACAGAACGCGTAAGACAACACGACGTCTCTGAATTTATGGAAAAGATGCAGATGCAGACAAATCAGCATCATTCCTACGTGTGCCAAAATGTTAACAACTAGCTATAAGATTTTAACCTTTATCAATCAATACTTCTTTCCGACGCCAGGAGTTGAAATAGTAAATCGTTACTGTTCTACTCCTGAATTTGGGTCTCCTCTTAAAAACGATTTCACTTGCCTTCGAGAAAATCTTTCAGGCATGCAAGTTTCCTCCGATGTTTTCCTTTATAAATTAAGATTATGGGTACTCAATACGTTGATATGATTTCGGAGAGTTCCAGAAGTGCGTGCCTTGGAATATAATAATCATTATTATCAACCCATTACATTGTCCCACTGCTGGGCACGGATCTCCTCTCAGAACGAGAGGAGATCCGGAGGTTATAGTCCACCACGCTGGTCTACTGCGGGTTGGCAGACTTCACGACTTCACGTGCCTTCAAGAGAATCACTCCTCAAGCATACAGGATTCCTCATGATGTTTTCCTTCACCGTTTCAGCGCGTGATAATTATTAATACGCACATTACTTCGAAAACATGGATATCACTAGGCTATCACTGCACTGCACAGAATAATCATACTTCTTTCTAATCTTACCAGGCAGAGGGGCAGAGTCTGGCAGTGGTCTTAGTCTTCTAGGCGGAGGAGGAGCAGCGGGAGGAGGGGTGGACCTGGCACGACGTCGCACCGGTACTGGCAGCTGAGAGCTTCTGGACCAAAGAGATACAGGTATCAAGTTATAAGTTTTTTTTATAGAAGAGGGAGGCAAGCAACCAAGCGGATCGTCGCGGTCACCTGATGGTAAGTGATCACTGCCGCCTATAGATATCCACAGCATAATCATAATCATAATCAATTTATTGCTTCAAATATGGTAGGTACAGAGATCGCGCTTACAGCATCGGAGGGGTTGTAAGTGTCTTTAAGAAAAGAATAGGCTTGCTTCTTGAAGGTTACCATGTTGTACTGGATTGGAAATACATACATCCGCTGATTGCATCGCAATTTAACTGCAAAGCAGGTCTGATTGTGGTAAAGCCTAGTTTTCAAGCCAAGCCAGCGCTGGCTTGGTATTTGCCTTGTGTAAACATTTTTCAAGCCAAGCCACCCCTGGCGAGAATAGAGCGCCCATCTATTTTTCAAGCCAGTTACCTCCGCCCGCATACACCTGTATGAATGGCCTCGTCTAAACAACAGGGGCCAGGCCAACGCTGGCTTGTCTTCGTATAAACTCTGCTTTAAGCTTCTGTGCTGAACGGGTAAAGGTTATTTCGGATACTGTTGTAGACTATATACTTACTCCCAAAAAGTTGATAGAAGTTTGGATGTGCTAATTGGCAGTGGGGTCGGATCGTTATCCGTCAACGATGGCTGATTCACGCTCAGAGCTTGAACTATTTACACATTAGATTTATCGTTAACTAGTTTTGTCCAATTTTACCTGTTCATGTAACTAGGCCTGATGTTCTCCACAGGACGACTCAGCCTTTCCCGCAACTGCAACAAACTCAGTTTACTCAGGGATTCTTTTTTACTATGGTTGCAAAATTGATTGGTTCAAGAATGTTGGCTCTTTCTAGCCTTACTTATATATTCCGTCATATTTTCGGAGTATACCTACCTTATTACAGAAGACATCAGCTCTCGCGGTGCCAGCAAGCCTCCTCCTGACTGCAGACAGGACAGCAGCGGGGCCCGCAGCCCTCGCGAGGCACAGAGTGGCTCGGAGTTGAGCGCTTTGGACAAACTCCTTGTCACCATTCACCTAGGGACAACAAGAAACTACCTAAGTGATAACATATTTTTTTAAATCTACCATCCCAATTCCAGGCCTTCCTCATTAGTATATTGATCCTAAGCGCAACTGCTACGCTAGAGCTCCTGGGTTTTGAGCAAAGTGTAATTGGGCTTTGCTATGAAATTCTTACTAGGTAGCAGCTCGGAGTCTGGATTTGTGCCCGGTCAATGGCAATAGGCTCACCCTCTATTACATGGGACCTAAACATACCGGCGAAATGTGAGTGCATATTAGTACACCTCTGCCTAACCGTTCGGGGAATTCAGGCGTGATGAATGTACATTCCCAATATTTAAAATCTATATGACTTTAAATATTGGGAATATTAACAATAATTAATTATAAGCTCAAAACCGGCTGGTTTGGATCTTTGAAGATCGCATAGAGTAAAGGGCCCTCTTGTTGTACCTACTTGAGAACTTTTTCATGTGTTTATTCCAGACTACTAAATAATGGCTGGTTTCATAATAGTCAGATTCTTATATCGTGTAATAGTGTACCATCTCTTTCCCGTTTGTTTAAGTTTTGAATCTAGTTAACTACTTACACCAATCATATTGGGGTCAAAAATAAGATCGACGAGGTGATGAAGCGCGAGTCGTTGCAACAGGGCGTGTGGCAACGCTGCGGGAAGCGGTTCCTTTGCCATGCGCGATATTAGCACGGGCAGTAATTGCCTTGCGCAGTCGCTGCTCGCACCCCGCACTAGCGCGCAAACAGCACCCTCTGCCGGAGCTCTTGCTGCTGCCACCTGTATAACAATTTGAAAAAGTCAACTCTAAACAGTCGGAGAACTGACAAACGCTGGAGCAAGCGAGTTCTCGAGTGGAGACCGCGTCTAGGCAAACGTAGTGTAGGGCGCCCGCCGGCCAGATGCAGTGACGACTTGCGGAAGTAAGCTGGCAGTGACTGGATGAGGAAAGCCGAAGATCGGGCTCTATGGCGTTCAATAGGAGAGGCCTACGGCCAGCAGTGGACGAGTATGGACTGATAATGATGATTATGATGATGAACTCTCTAAAGGCTAAGCTCTTACTTATATCTAACTAGCTTTCCGCCCGCAGCTTCGCTCGCGTGGGCAACACGATTTTGACTGTTTATTTTTTTCTATTTCTGGCGGCATATTACAAATTATCTAAAATTGAGACCAAATAATTTGTTCCACTATATTATTTTATTGAAATAAAAAAAAAACATGTAAATTTCTTATTAATTAATTCATGTCCTTTTAGCTATTGCTATGGTCTATCATTCTGGAGGCCTCGTAGGGTCAATTTTTATGAAGGTATAAATAGTGGAAGACCACTTTGCTCTCACGACTTAAAATTGCACTTCTTTCTATACCACATTTATGGCTTTTCTGTCTGGTATCAAAATGACCAGACTGCTATAAATACTGATTCAGTAACAGGCAAGGTAGAATTTCTTCTCTTTCTTTCTTCTTAAATCTATGCCTGCCACCCTTTATGACTCACCCTGAAATTTATTTATAGTAATTGCAAAGCTAAGATCTTAAGAGGGAAACGTAATTGTTCTTAAAAACATAGTTGGAGGGTAGCAAAAGGTATTCGAGGTATGAAAACTGAATCCCCTCAAGCACATCCAGTAATCACAGTGACCTTTTTAATATTTTAGTGCACTGCTGATCAATACTCTCAGTCTAGTTCCGTTACATAGCTTAAATGGTATAAGGAGACGCAGCAGAATTACAGGTGTCCCAAGGAGGTTTAACACTGTTAAGGAACTCTACAGGATAGTAAACTGTTTCGACCGCTTGTAGCACTGAATCCAATTTCTGAGCCCTCCAACGGTTTAAGAAGTATGTAATTAATAGCAGCTGAACTGTTGTTTGTCGGAGTCAGTACCTATTGCACGTTTGCACATCCAATCTATAGACTTCGTATGTAGGTATATTAGAAAAATCAGGATACACTCTAAGATCTATTCATCTATCATAGTCACCTGTCACTACTGTATTCAGGAGAGATGGTATACATATTCAAATTTTATAATCTCCATTTCCTATTTTAAGTAATAGCTCAGAAAACTCTCCAGCAGACGCATCTCTCTCGTATTTCTTTTTAAATATAATCATTACGATGACGATGGATGATGACTTTGTCTGCTCGGGTTCCTCTAGGTACAACATAATCTGACGGAATACCCCTGCCAGCAACACAGTAACTCCACCTATCACTCAATTGCTGCCTCTAAGAAAGGTTCTATGGTGTGCCTCTCAATTCCACTTTTGTGTGCCATAGAAAGCATTTTATATGTTTATCAACCAACGTTTCTTGAGTAAAATCAGATTGAGTTTTCAAACATGACATGTGTCAAAATAAAAAGTAATTTCAATCAAAATCACTAAGGAGTATTGATATCAAATTCGAAGCAAACCACGCCCAAAATAACTTTCCCCCCTTTTTTAAGTCAGTTAGGGGATGAATTTCAATAAAATATGAAACACGTCTTCCATCAATTTTGTTAAAGAACGTTTATGCATAATTTGAAGCAGATTGGACCAAGGAATCACGTTGTCCCATACAAACTTTGCCCCCCTTTTTCACCCCCTTAGGGGTATAATTTTGGAAAATCCTTTCTTATCGGATGCCTACATCATACAAAGAATACACCCTCCAAGTTTCAGGTCTCTGCGATCAGCGGTTTAGGCTGTGCGTTGTTCCGTCAGTCAGTCAGTCAGTCAGTCAGTCAGTCAGTCAGTCATTCAGGACAAAGGATTTTATATGTATAGATAACGGTGATTAGCCTACTTAGTAAGTAGGTACTATGACGATTGGAATACTAAGTACTAGGTCTCGAGTTTGAATCAAGATATGTGACATGTATGAGTGTGTCAAAACTGGCACCCTCGAAAAATATTGTAATATGGTTGGTATGTTTCGTAGTTAGTATATTGTAACTATCAATGTACCTATACATTCTTACATTTATTTTTAATGATGATCTACTGAGCCCTAAACTAAGCCATGCTTGTATTTTAGGAGTCGGTGTTTCTTATAATAATTATAATACAATTACCTTATTTAATAACTTATACCATATATATGATTATCTTCTCCGTGTTTCTTAGTCGTATCTCTTATCCCATCCAAACAATATCTTTGTGGGAAGGACACACTATCACAGTCTTTTTCTTAGTAACCATTACCCGAACTTTTGATTTACTTTGGAATAACAATAATTCAGTTCACTTCCTGCAGAATTAGAAGTAGATAAGTAGATAGCTTTCTATTTATGAAAATCTATGTCTAGACATTTTAAGCGGTGCCGGTGTATTTATAATGACTGTCTACATTTTTATGCAAACAGTCATTTATGTATCGTATTATTTCGCGGTATACAGGCAAGTGAAACTGTATTTTATCAGCCACTTTGACACGTTACAAACGCGAATAGGGTTCATTCCCACTAGATAAATATAAATAAAAGAACAACGCGACAATAGTGGTAGACAGATCGTCTAACGTAATGAGAGTCTAGAGTAATTATTCACTGGTATGGCTCATTAATCCAGTGGTCCTTAGCGCGACACAAAGTGTTATATTGGGTTTTTCTATAAAATTCTCAGTAGCAGCTTGGAGTTTGGACATGTGCCCGGTGAATGGCAATAGGCTATTGCCCTAGGTGGTAAGCAGACGATCCATGAGAACTTTGCGTACTTTATAATAGGAGTCCTGTTTTTATAGACGCATCTGCTTATTAACTGCAGTGGAGTGTGATAAGATAACTGATGGATGATGATTTAAGTACTTATATTGGGATTGTGTAAAAGAAAGTATTTATTATTTAAAAATGCATAATGCTTTATCTATTTTTGCGACGTAGAACAGCCCTCTACATTCCCCCATGTTTGTGTACTTATGAATTATTATCATAACTATTTGTTTAAGTTTATCGCGGGAGTGATACATGGGTGGATATCTAACAAACGGACCACATAATGCGGGCGAATGCGATCCCCATTTCCAAGTAAAACTTACCTACCTACGTAAATTTAATTTACTGCAATGATCCTTCTAACTTTATTGAAAAGAACTCAAAAGTAGCATTGCAAGCTAAGCAATGCGACAGTTTTTCAACAGTATGACTGACTGTTGGGTGGCCAACCACCGTTGCACTGCGTGTTGTCACCAGACAATATTTATGTGTTCAACGGATATTAGTTTCGAGTCTGGGTGTAGGTACTTTAACTTACCCATCTTGTTCCCTAGTGCGGAAGCTGTCTTGCTGAGATAATTTTAAATATCGCGACTTTCGTTCTGCTACTTATCCTATGGCCTAATCTAGGTACTCTAATATTCACTAGGCCATTAACACACTATACAAATTCCTCTTGTGAATCGTGACCTTTCGAAAGGCCAAATCTAATTTACATTCCAACAATTAAAGCTCATTCCATTCTGTACCTCATCACTAAGGTCCCACATGTGCTGCACGAGGGAAAGAGCGGCAGGCTCAACCTTCCTCACACTGCTTGCTTCCAGTAGCGTGCTGTGGAGCTGGTCTGCTGCCCGCACTGCCGCTATCCAATTCTCCTATACACAATATTTGAGTTACTTATCGTCCTAACACAAGTACAGTTTGTTCGAAATAACTAAGCCTGTCTGAAGTTAGCCGTTCCGAACTACCGCGGTGATAAAATCGTTTAATTGTTTTAATATTGAAATAAGTTAACAAAATAATTAGAAATGTGAAACTTATATGACTCTAATTGTTTTAACACGGACTCTTCCTACTAAAATTTACCACTTCTTAACCACTTGCACGCAACTTCCGATCAGCTTACTTATTATGTCTTAATTTTGTGTTAAATGCAATGATTAAGATTGATTAATTTTATTCTCCTTCCTCCACCTTTCCTTGACTACTCTATACGTATTTACTTATTCGTAATCTACATAATAACTTACACAGGAGTGAATGCAATATTGTTAACCATAGTTCTAAGGGCACTTGTGCTTTACAACTATCGAGAATAATTCAATAGAAACCTTATACAAACGAAGTATTCTTCATAAATGAAATAGGGCATATAATCATATGCCCTATTTCACTTGTGAAGAATACTTCGTTTGTATAAGCTTTGAAGCAATCGCTTCAAAGAAAAGATTCTAAGTACCGTATTATGGAGTTGATCGGCCACATGCCGTGGAACAACACCAAGTTCTTCCCAGTAGTAATGAGCGCGCAGTGGAGTTGGAGTCAATGGAGTTAAGATATCGGTCTCCCTGGGAGGTGAAGACGCCAGAAGACTTAATACGAACCTAAATGTTGGAGAAATAGTTCAATAAATATTCAGAATTGTATAAATCTCTTATCGGGCAAAAAAAAACTTACCCATCTCGTTCCAACTCTACCCGTGTTTGTTGTCTGCGAGGTGACACCGAAGGACTTCGCTGCAAGTTATGCAGAACTTCCACCTCTTTATGAGGCTCTACAGGACTGCGAGAACCACGCACTGACCTCTCTGGAGATCGCGCTTCTGCCATCGTTAGCGCGAGACCTAACATTTCTGGCATTTTATCATCCTCTTCGTCATTCTTCGATCTGAAGTAATCATACAACTCACTCAATGATTTAGACTTTAATTTTACTCCATTGTATTTAGCTACATATGTTGGCTTCTGTAGTTTATTATGGATGACTGGCAGTGGTATACTACTCTTTTTACTCTGTTTTATTTGTGATTCTCTTTCAAATGCTTCTCGTTTTATTTCGTTCATCCTACTTACTATTACAGGTGTTACAGGTGCCGTTATTTCTCTAAAATGTTCTTTTCTCAACTGTTGGTCATTATTATCTTCTTCACTTGTTATTAAATTATCGCTATCAGGAGTCCTTATTTTAACACTCTCACCACCAAAACGCACTCTTTTCACTACAACATCCGTATCCTCTGAATCACCATCACTATATTTCAACATATTACGGTCTGAGCTATCATAATCGTCTTCACTTCCCGTATTTTTATCGGATTCAGTCTCAGTCTCTTCTAGAACGGTCATAGTAATCGCTGTATCAGAATCAAATTTTATTTCAGTTTCAATGATAACTTTAGCAAAATTGTTATTGTAAAAAGGAATATTAGGACCAAAAGAATCTTCTGATGATGAGTCAGTCGACACCCGAATAGGTCCTGTATGAGGATTATTAAAAACGTGATTTATTTTTACTAAAGGTTGATTGTTATTATTTCTATAGGCAGTTTTTCTCGGAGCGTAATAAACATCCATTGAATCTTCATCGTAAATTTCACACAAATGTCGAAATTTATCTTGAACTTTAGTATCTAATCTAGAAAGATATATCATATAGTCACGAGGTCCACAAGCTCTTCTAAGTTTTAATAGAGATCTCTGCGCTACATCTCTATGTACCGGGTCGTAAAGCTTTTCACCTAACACTTGAAACATCGGAAGCAGGTCCAGGTTTGTGTGCCGCCTCTTCAATATGCCCATTATGGAAGGTATTGATAATATCAGTCCGGTAATTACGTTCACTTTTGTGTCAATATTCGCAGAGTGGGGCCTGATGTTGTGATAGGAACATTTGTCTAATATTGCTCTAGCTGCACATTCAACATCTTCACAGTGTGTGCAGAAAACTTTCAAGGCATCGAGCGCTGCTTTCCGGACATTTGGTGAACTATGCCCCAGATTGTCGACCACTTGATCAAACGGAAACGACAGAGCATTCCCAGATAGCGGTAGAAGATCTGCTAAGACACGGAGCGCGTGAAGACGGACTTCCCACTCGGGGTGTGTGAGACGATCCCTAATCGCGACGTAGAGAAGTTCAACGTCCAAGTCAGGTGGCAGAGCTCGGGCCCTGAGCACGCGGTCCCACAGCGGAGCGAGAGGCGGCGGCGGTGTTTCGGGCAGTTGCATGGTGTTGGACTGACGGCGACGGCTCGCGTGCCCAGCCGGGCCGCGTCGCGCCACACAACTGGGTTAATGGTCGGACGGTAAGCCACGCCGCCCCTGACCAATCGATGGAAACACATACCTACGTGCAACGTCTACGGGCACACGTACACATTCACGTAAACGCGTAGGTGCTTCAGAATAATACCTGCCATCCCAACCATACCAGCCGGATTGTATATCCCAAATTTGCATGAAAGTATGTATCATACTTTGGTGCAGGAAAGTACGGGAAACTTTATAAACCAAGCTGTTATTTGAATCTAAAAAACTATAGTTACTTGTAGACACGGAACAAAGATCTTTTAACAAAAAGTATATTCACCGAATCAAAAACTTTACGAATGTAGTACCTACCAAAGCAATAGGAAATTCATATCTAAAAATGTTATGCGAAAGCTAATATACCGGACAAAGTAGGCAATACAATTATATAGTACATAGGGTAATATATAAAATAACTTGAGTTCCATAACACTAAATTCAGTTTACCTAGTTAACTAATTGTCACCTAAATACCAATCCAATTATTTGAATTGCTCAGGTAACGCAGAGCTTTTATACGTGAAAAGGTAGGTATTTATTGTGAGAACTAAGTACCTAAATAAGACTGAAATTATAAAAGAATTGCTTTATATCAATTCTTTTTTATGAATTCGTTATGACACCAAGGTCACACACACGACCTTTATAAGTTGAATAAGTATTACTATATTTTTTTCGATGGTATTACTTACCTTCTTCTTCTTCTTCTTCAACCTGTTGCCAGATGTAGGTCTCTTCATACGCACGCCATCTCGAACGGTCTTGTGCCTTCCGCATCCAATCCTTTCCGGCCACCTTCGTTAGATCGTCGTGCCATCGCATTATCGGCCTACCGACGCTTCTGCGCCCAATTCGAGGCCTCCACTGCAGGACTTTGGGTCCCCACCTATCATCTCTTCGGCATATGTGACCTGCCCGCTTCCACTTCTTTTTCGCGATCACTACGGCTATGTCGGTCAACTTAGTGCGCTCACGGATCTCCGTATTACGGACTCTGTCTCGGAGAGATATTCCCAACATAGCCCGCTCCATAGCCCTCTGAGTCCGTATTACTTACCTACTTACTTAAAAATTACGAGGTCCTTATGTAAATTTTTTATACTAATTACTTCATGTAAGTACTGTACTTTCATACGTTTAGTATTGTTATTTTACCTAGGTACTTAGTTACTTTAAATAAAACTTGAGAATTTAAATTATGTGTGTACCTTACCTGGCTTTACCTACCGAAGTAATTAAACAGAAAGCAGATTCCTTTTACGAATTTTAGAGGCGCAAAGAAAACAATCAAGCGATCACCTACGGCGTTTTAAATCGATTATAATATGGGTACTGGACTTAAGAAGAATGATTTATTATAACATTCAAGTCTCACTGTTTCAACCTTCGAGCAACACGGAATCCGTTGTTGTTCAAAGGTTTCAACCTACCTCATGGATGCAAACTGGCGTGATGCGTTCACAGTCTATGGATTTGTTTATGGTAAGGGTAACTTTGTAATTTTAGTAAGTCCCAAAAACCTTATTATATTCGTAACTGATCCCTTTTCTTCTTTCATTGAATCTTTAATTGTATTTAAATTATTTTAAGGTTAAAAAGATATATTTTTTTATTTTGTTAAAACTAAAACTCTGAGCGCATGAAACGAAACGTATCCGGTTGTGTGAACGCCATGTTTATTTTTTAAATGACATTTCACAGTATCGTGTGGTGGAGAGGAGATTACGATTGTTGTTTTTCTGATTTAAACAATTTATTTCATAGTTCATCGATGAAGTCTTTCAAAGTTAACAATGTGAATATCTCATTGCGCAAAGTACAAAGGACATGTTACTTCAGAAATGTACTACCGTGATTACAATAATAAACTGATTGCGGATCAAAGATAATGCCGACAAGATGAAGCTTTTATCTTTGTTATTTATGATTACGGCGAGTTTCGGCATCCGTGTGATCCTAGCTCAAAGCGATAACTGTACAAGAACCAACAGTCGTGGTGATTACAAACTGTGTGTTCGCAAGCTATCAGATACTTTGGCGAGTAAATTTAGTGAAATTGTGGTCAAAGAACTGGGCAGCGAGTATACGGCGCACTTTGAAATCCGGACCGCTTATAAAGTGAGTCGTTACCAAACCTCCGACAACGATGTGTTGACCAGTATTGCCGAAAAACTGAGCTACAAGCTGTCTTCAGCTACCAATATACTGCGCGACATGAATAATGTCATAAGCGACAATAGTACTCCGTCCTTCACACACCCTTGTCCATTCAACTCTATTCGTAAGTCTGTATTTATAAAAAGTTCCAATGTATACGACAGCCTGTCTTCACAGGATCCTAAAAATAAAATGTTGGGTCGAGTTAAGGATTTAAAAGTTAAGAGACAATATTTTCTATCTCACATGGACTATGCCACTGACAGGGATTGTGCAACAATGCCTCACTCTAATTTGAGGTACCTTTATCATAAGGTTGTGCATCCTGAGCCTAAATTGGTGGTGTTTATAATTGATAATAATATGAAAGAAGTTTCATTACAACATGCTGTGCATGTTGCTAAAGAAACTGTTTATGCATTGCAGAATTCTGATTTGATAGCTTTAAAGATGACAAATATGACAGAATTTCTTAAATTTGAGGATACTTGCAGTACAGATGGAATGTCTGATATTGGAAATGCTACGGAGAATAACAAACTACTACTGAGAGAATACTTGTCCTCTTTAGATCATGCACCCACAAATATGTCTCCTCTGGCGATTAACAAAGAACTTAAAAATTTACTTGTTCAGAGGGATTTGCCTAAACACAAGCTGTTTATTTTCCTGACAGACACAAAGGTTTTGAAAAATGAAACATGGCTCAAAATATTTCCATACTCTTCAAACAAAGATGAGAGCTTAAAGTTTGCAATTGGATTAATTTACGAGAACCAAGCAGACAAAAACAGTTCTTTAGGAATTTTGCACATAGACAAGTGGCACACGCATACAAACAATCATTCTGTCATGCGGCTACACATTAATGACAGTGGAGTTGTGGGACAAGTTGCTTCTGCATTCATATCACTATTGCCTGGTCACTATGGCAGTAAAAAAATTAAAATTGAAGGCCCAGTATGGGAAGCAACCGAGAGAGACTTTATGATATCTCTAGTACTTCCCACAACAAGTGGGGTGCTAGGTCTGGATTTATATTGGTCAGACCTTGCAGAAGATATTGTCTATTTCAAAGGGACAAATGAAAGAAAAAGGGCTTTTGTCATGGACTTTTCAGGTATAGTTTTGATGCACACTTTTTTTCCAAGGCCTGAATCTGCTTCTGATAAAATAAAATTTACTAAATTAGAAAGTGTGGAGACATACTCATTCATCCCATCTGTAAAAGAACAAATGTTAGCTAATAATTCAGGTAATTTAAAAATGTCAGAACAGAACTCAACTAAATCAATAATTTACTCTTGGAAATGGATAGGCAACTTGTATATAGTTTGTATTATATCTGAAATAATAGAACCTGTTGTATTTAACAAAACTAACATATTTTTTACCAGAAGTAATAAGGAGATATTGTTCCATAGGTTGGATTTATTTCCTCCTAAAATGGGTAAAATGTGTCGGCATTTCAAACAAATAGCCACTATAGATCAGGGCACCGTGTACTTAAGTCCGTCTAGCTTCCAGTCACCTTTTACATATTTGTATGATATGGGGGATGGTCAGGAGGCTGTAACATACATGCAAAACTATTTAGCTTACTTGAAAAGTGTTGCCCATGGCCTACTCTCTAATCCTGGTCTCAAGAATGAAATCCAGCAAGATGTTGGCTTTCTGAACTCTATTTTGTCATATTACAAGAGGCAACATTTGCATGGACCTTATTCAAAGTATATAGTCAGAAGATATGCTGTGACCGAAAGTGGAGTCTTGGTCATGTTCCCTGGAACTGTATTAGAGTATGACTATGAACCAGTGAGGAGACCATGGTATACATATGCTTTAGAGAATCCTGACAAAATAATTCTCACACCTCCTAATTTAGATGTTGGTGGGGCTGGGTATGTTGTCTCCATATCTTATGCTGTAAAAAGTTCCTTTTATCCTACTATGGTTGTGTCAATGGATGTTACTATGGGTTTTCTATATAAACTTCTCATTGATAGTATGCCTCTATGTGCCATGTCATATGTTAAGTGTTTTATCATGAATAATAAGGGGTATTTAGTGTCGCATCCTGGTCTTATGGACCCAAATAGTTCTGGTCCTATTGAGCAACAGCATATTACTCATAAGGAATCCATGATTGCTATTGACATGTTGAACCATAAAGGTTTTGTTACAAAAAGGCTGTGTAATAATTTTTATGACAAAACAATACAGCGATTTTACGAATTTAATACTTCTCTTCCTAATGTGCTCTCCAATGTAGTTTCAGGCGATCATTGTGTACATTATTATATTGCTGCCATTCCAGGCACTAATGCGTTCATAGGCCTGGTTAATGCGTCGTGCAGTGTAGGCGCTTTCTGTCCCTGCAGTATGGTCGACCGCCTTTGTCTAAATTGCAACCGCATGGAACAAACTGAGTGCGAGTGTCCATGTGAATGTAGTTCTGAACTCTACGAGTGTCCCAACTCAAATGTATCACGTTTCGCCCAAGAAATCCCACTTTGTGGCATGATGCTAGAAAACAATAATCACAAGTCTCATTACTTTCATAACTTTGCCGAAAATTTAAAATCCTGTTTTGATTTTCAATGTGAAACTTATATGTCGCACTTATCCTGCCTAGGCGTTCTTGGTTGTGAGTGGTGTCAAATAGACGCCGACGGTAGGACACCACTGTCGGCGCCTTTCTGTACTTCACAATCAACATGCTTCAATGGCGTGTTAGGCGCTGTTACTCCATATGGGGAAGGCACTCTAGGTCACGTCAACAGGGACGCCTTCGGCAACTACTCGGCAATAGGGCCGATCGTAGGTTGTATAGTAACTGCAAGCTTAGTTATTGCCGTCGCTATATACTGTTACAGACAAAACGTCACCACTGCCAGTTGCCATAATTTATATGTCGATGGTCCAGCAGAGACCTGGCATGATGCGGATGTACAAATGAGCCACTTGCAATCAGATGATATGCATGACCTTTCTGGCCAAGACAAGTTGTTGCCAGCTATGGAGATTGAAGCTCCCATATCACCTTACAGGGTTGTAACAGGCTATAGGAGACCACATACAGCAGGTGGTTCTGATCATGGTTACTCAACCATGACGCCCCATGAAGATTCTGAGGCTACTGGGTTTTCAGTTAATGAGCCAATTGTGTTATCAGATGATACTAAATCTGATATTAGTTGTCCTCTGCCAGCAAAGATAAAACCGAGATTAAAAGCAAATGATTTTAATATTACTGTCCTCCCTTGTGGTAAGAACAGCATAATAGCTCCAGTTACTGTACACAGACATATGGAAGCTCCATAATATTTTAAAACTATTAAATAAATCTACCTCTATGTAAATAATATGTAATTTAATGATTAATATTTGTGTTCACTTTTTATAATGTGATGATTTTTTGCTAACAGCTATGTTTAAAATTTTTTGAATTCTTTGTTATGAATTTTTAATATCAATTTATAAGTATTTTTACTTAAATATTTGGTGCTCTTTACCTACTTTGTTACTAATAAGATTATTTTTTCATTGTGATTGTATTGACCATGTTCCACAATAAATTCATCATAACTTGTAAGAAAAGATACTGGTACATATAGATAATTAATTGTTAACAATTGGTACTTAATCTAATCTTTATCAAGATAATCTTTAAATCAACATGATTGTAATGGCCTCATTTAGATCAAACAAGAACAAAGTGTTTATGTATGTATTTAAGTGTTTCTTAAAGTGGTGTAATAATTAATATATCACAAATATTTCCTATTACCAGCAGCTCATTGATGGACATATGCCTAGGTTAACAGAATTCAGGTTGTATGATACAGGTCTATTAGCGATACGTAAGTTTTATATGTTGTATTTTCTGTGTTAGCTAATAAGAGTATATATAAATTAATTTTTGATAAAACTAAAGTGCCAGTGCCTCCTGTATTATTAAGATATAATTAAACTTATTTTTAAGACTGAATTTGATGTTGGCATTTACTTGATGTAATACATTTTCTTTTATAAAATTCTATTGTTTTTTTTTGCATTCTTTGTCGATAAACTTTCTGATTTAGGTATCACCTTTGTATTCCAAGGGTACCACAATAAATACATTTAGACATTGATGCGAGAGAGAGAAACAGAGACAGATGACGTAAAAGTGAATCTAAAACAAAGAATAAAAAGATAGTTTGGTATCTTATAAAGTACTTTATTTAGATACTTCTAATAAAACATGGTGGTCCTTATGCCGTCCACAAATAGCACGGTTTTGCGACTCTAAAGTGAAGTATTATATGTAATTAATTGCAATGCTATACATATTTGTACAGATTTTAACAAATTAGAACATAATTATTCGTCTTCGAATCGTATGTGGGTGTGCGTGGGTTGCGGCGAGGCGGGCGCCAGCGCAGGCGGCGCGGGCTGGTCCTCGCGCTGGTCTCGCTGGCTCAGGCCCAGCAGGCGACAGCGCCCGCGCACGCGCCGCTGAGCCAGCGCACTCTCCGCTCGCGACCACTGCTCCTGCTCTTCGCCCCCCGAAAGCACGTGCGCGTGATTAGTTGCGTTTGCGCAGTACTGGAATACAAAAATATATAGTAATATTATCAACCAATATTATGACAACAAATTAATGTGGACATACCACTCCTAAAAATAACTAATAATCACAGAATTATTAAAAGAATATAAACATATAACAGGTTCTTTTGCTCTCTGCTTTGATTGTGTCAACAACCAATACAAACAAAAGCACCTGTGACTTCAGTATCTGAGCAAGCATTGACAAAATTGTTTGGGGATTTTGTGGTACTAGGGCCAGACTGTTTCATTCCTTACACTGTGCACCGGTACACACTTCCTACCAATTGATTCTCTACATAGTTTTTATACTCTTGTTGTTGATAAGATAACTAAAATAATTCCTTTTCTAACAACATCAATGAGAAATTACCTCTTCAGCTGATTTGGGGGTATCAAATCTGATAACTGCTTCTGACTGCCCCTCTTTTACATCGACATGTAATGCATGGATATTACTTCGGATCTGTAAACATCAAATGATTATAAATTATAGAAAACTTTAATCTACATGGTAAAAACAAACTAATTTCGTTACCTTACGTTAACATTTGGATATCTAGTATTACACATATTTTACTCACAGTTCTTTTAGTAAGCCTCACATCTAGGCAAGGTTCTGGTAGAATCTCTTTCACAAATAAACCTGGTACTCTCTCTATGGTGGCTATGCCTTTAGAGGCATTTGCTTGTGCTGAAGGAATACCTGCAAATAAATTAAAAAAGTTTGTATTAAAAAAAAATCTTTGTGAAACTGTTTTTAAAATAACTAATAACACGCCCATAGTGAAGGTCACAAAAATCGTGATTAAAAACCAATATAAAACTAAATTGATACCTCAAAATCTGAAGTGGCCCATTCCCTGCAATTCAATAGGACAGTGTGGCCTGGTACAACAAGCTCATTTCCGCAACAACGACAAAGTGCGTATTTTGCAAGTGGGAATACAATAGTAATAGCTTATAATATTAATATTTGACTGCCTCATTAGTCTAGCGATCCTAAGCGCGATTTCTACGCTAGACGCTAGTCCTGGGTTCGATCCCCAGATCGAGCAGTGTTATTGGGTTTTTCTGTGAAATTCTCAATAGCAGCTCGGAGTCTGGATTCGTGCCCGTTTAATGGCAATAGGCTCGCCCCCTATAACATACCGGCGAATGTGGGTGTACATTAGTACACCTCTGCCTAACTCTTCGGGGAATACAGGCGTGATGGTATGTATGAATGTATATTAAGATTACCATAGCAGTCACAACTTAATTTTTTTTTTATATACCTGGTTCAACTTCAACAGATGGCGCCGCCGGGGCAGGTATACTTGAATATTGATGTTTATTATTATGTAAGTTAGCTTTCATCTCCTTCATGTACTTCCTTTGGAGATTCAAGTACTTATTCCTGAGAGCTTTCCATTCTGACTTGGACAGTACTTGCAAGCCCCACAGTGCACCTCTGGGAGCTTCGTTTTTACTTAAGTTATTTTTTGCTTTACTTCTTTCTTTTGCGGTACGCTTTCGAGTTTTCTTTTGAGATGATGTTTCACCAGGTTCCCTACCTTCATCGTGACTGGTCACTTCATCCTTTGATTCTAGGTCTAAGAGCTTATTTTCCTGAAAGAATGTTAGTATATACACAGGTATTTAGTCAGTTATGACAGTTTTTTCAAACAATAATAATATATAAAAAAATATTTACCTCAGTTGGTGTTGTTTCACTTACTGTACTTTTGGTCTCCTCCTGAAATAGAAAAAAGTCATTGATTATAATTAATCATTAAAAAATACGCAAGTACGCAACATACAAACATCTTATGTCATGTAAGCATTGTACATACAAATAGTTTCAGCAATGATGATGAACGATTTTGTCACTGCATTCATGCTGTATGATATTATGTCTTGCAGATGCCAAAGTCGCCCTAAGTTGCTGCAACTGTATGTGGAGTGTAGAGCAGATCATTGGGACAAGACCTTGTAAGTATGTACATTGCCACTGCATCAGATAACATACTATCATGTCTGTATTCCACAAAGGTTTAGGCAGAGGTGTGCTAATGTACACCCACACTTCGCCGTTCAGGTGCCATGTAATTGGGGGCTAGTCTATTGCCATTAACCAGGCACAAATCCAGACTCCATGCTGCTACTGAGAATTTCATATAGACTCAATAATGCTTGGCTTGACCTGGAAATCGAACCCAGGACCTCTAGTGTAGTAGTCCTGCTTAGGAAAACTAGACTAATGATGCAGTGACCCTGCATCCAGCTTTCATTAAGTTACTCAAACATTGATCACCAATGCTAAGTGATCTAGCATGTCTACCCGGCATTTAAAAATTGTACTTACAGTAGGTGTCTCAACTCTTTTCTCACTATCCGACTCACTTCCCAACTTCAAGTCTAAACTCTTGTGGGAAGCCTTTTTCTCTTTCTTTTTCTTCTTTTTTGGTGGTTCACTTTCTTCTTTGGTATCTTTTGTGTCTACCACATCATCCGTTGGTTCATCCACTGAGAACATCTTTATAGAAGATAACTCTTCAGGTGGCATGGCAGTGGGTAGCTTGCAACCCATTTTTGTAAATGTGTTTATGCATTTCTGGGCATCCTCAGGCTTATTGAATTCTATGAATGCAAAACCCTGTAAGTTATGTTGAATTTTTTAAAATAGGTTGATTGATTGATTGATTTATTTGGTACAAAATGGTCTTTCTTAAGGTTAAGGTAGCTTTACATGTTTTGCCAGGAGCTGGCATGCAAAAATTTGTAATGGACAAATAATTACAGAATATCTAAGTAAGGTAAAGTAAGTAAAGTAAGCAGTTCAATAAAATAGTCATTATAATATAATAATTGCATTTTCAAATAATATCAATACTAAATTCCTCAATATTTATAATAAAAATTGATTACTGAAACTTTTAAAAGCAAAATTATAATTTGTATGTCAAAATTAACTTTTAAGCTATAAAAACTCATAGAGACAAGCCAGGTAAGGTAAAGAATTACTTTGTGAATTCATTGAATCAATAAGATGCCAGCTATGTTCAGTTCAACAAATAGTCTCTCAGGTTTACTTTAATTTGTAGAGCTACAATAATGTTCAAGTAGAATGTGATGCAAGGTTTTGAAGGGAAGCCCTCTGAAGGGCCTATCATGGTCATGCAAATGTCAGAAATCCCATGGCTGGTGACTATAGGGCATGGGAAGGCATGTGCAATTTTCTGTTGTCACAAGTCTGAGATACCCTGCATACTGTGACCAACAACCCATGAGGGTTAACAATGAGTACGGACAGTACTATAAAAAAGGGTTTACCTTAATTTTCTGCGAATTTTTAAACTTGGGCAGAGAGATGTAAGCTACATGACCATAATCTGAGAATACTCTCTCTAGCCACTCCCTGCTGGCTGTCACAGGTATAGACTCAACATACACAGTCCTTGAGTCTGCGTCATATGGCAGAACTGCTGTTTTTCTCTTCACCTAGAAAAAGTATATTTAACCCGTCAAACGCCATATTGTAGACAATGCAAAATCTATTGTTTTGCCCTCATAAGGCAACTACATGCATCAGTGAATTAAATGAAGAATTATAAATGAGAACAAAAGTGGAACATGCACATAATTATTGTAATATTTTTTAGAGTAATATTTTTTTTTAAATTCTAAAAACGTCTGTCTTGGTCTTGTAACAAGTCTGTAAAATAATACAGAAGTAAATAAATATAATTTCAAATATACCTTTAATCGGTCCTCTGATAAATCCAAAAGTGTAGAATTCTTCATTGCTTTCGCTATGTCGTTAATATCTTGCGTCAACGAGCGAACTTTATTGAATTTGAGAAATAGTTCTAAAGGCACGTAAGGATCCTTTTTGACGAGGTCTCCTAAAAACCTGTCCTTTGTTAAGTTGGCATCGCTGAAGTAGAACTCCATTTGTTTCAGAATATTCTCGTACAGTTGTTTCTTACGATGGCGTATTCGCTTTCTAGGACTGTGTTCATGTTTGGCTTCTTGATCAACAACCTCAACAGTTTCGGATACAGACATGTTTTTGATTTAAATATACAGTATTCGTTCCTATGACGCTTTGTGTATTTTTTTTTATTATGTTGCAAATTATTTACTAATAAAGTCTACGAAACTCACGGTTACAAAATTAATCCAGTTAAAATCATCAACAAAAAGTACAAAATTGTGAAAGATTTTAAAATCTTGACGTTGACATTTTAACCTCGTATCCGACCAGACAGATGTCAATGAATGAATGATGTCATGTCATGTGTCATTCATGTCACAATCAGTGTATTTTTTACGTACCTAGTTTTTTTATTAAGCATAATTTTTTAACACTATTTCCACAGTATTGATAATCGACTTAAAAAATGTATTTTTTGGTGTATGGCCTTTACTACGTAGGAGGAGTATGTAGGAGTCTCTTCTTAAAAATGTTATTTCATAACTACAATGCCTAATCTGAGGTTCAAGAATTACTACATATTCCATATTTATTGAAGATTTTGGGGTAAGTAGACAAAATTGCGGAGCATGTCACTTGTACGCACGGCCACGGCTACAAGTGACACTTGTACACATCAAGTTATACAAAACCAGTCTACGCTGGCCTTTTATTGTATGGGAAGTCTATGAAGATCCCCTTAAACTGGTTTTGTATAGGTTGACCTGTAGCCGTGTGTACCTTGAATTAAGGCAATACAATGTTACATGTGCGCATTATTTGTGGACAAGAATCATCAACAGTCAACACTTGTAGGTGTTGTAGTCATCGAATAAAAATAAAAAATGCATTTATTTTCTCATCACAAATGATTGGTGGCATGTAGTGGTTGATACAATATAGGTAATTGCAAACATATTTTGTGAGAGACTGGTGCCTGAGATAGGTATAGCAATACCTGTGTTACAGGTCACCAGGCCCCCTTAGACTTACATTATATAGAATAGGTTACTATTAAATAAGTTTAGGACATAATTTGAATGTGATGAAATACAATATTAGATAAAAAGTGCGCGCGTGTGTGAGCATTTGTGAGAAGTTGTTGAATAGTTACAGTAGACGGAACCAATGTATAACAATGTTGCCAAAGCCAAATCAGTGATAAAAAGCCATTTAATTTTAAAGAATTGAACTAATTTAAAAAATAATTAGATCAATAATTATTGCGTGTAGGATTTTCGCATTAAAGAGGGTTCTAGCCAATGGCAGCATTGGAGGGAACATTATTCTGATGAGGATCATTTTGAGGGGCTAATAATCTTATCTGTACAATAGCTGCCATCTTTATCCTGATCCCTCTAATACTATGGGTTTAATATCACTGACCTCTACTCTACATCATCATATCAGCCTATAGCCTTCCACTACTGAACGTAGGCCTACCCCAAAGAGCGCCAACCATCCTGGTCTTGGGCGGCTCGATTCCATTCAATGCCAGCCATCTTCTTCAAATCGTTGGTTCATCGCGTCACAGGGCGTCCCACACTATGCTTGCCCAAACGCGGTCTCCACTGCAAGACTTGTCTGCTCCATCAATCGTCTGTCCGTCTGCAGACACGGCTGGCCCACTTCCACTTCAGCTTGCTTATTCTTAGCGCAATGTCAGTGACTTTAGTTCTTTGGCGGATGACTTTGTTGCGAATTCTATCCACCAAAGAAACTCCAATTGTTGCCCTCTCCATTGCAAGCTGAGCGACCTTGAATTTGTGGACCAGGCCCATGGTGAGTGTCCACGTTTCAGCGCCATAAGTCATTACGGGTAGGACGCTCTGGTTATAGACCCTGGTCTTTAAGGATTGTGGGATCGACTATTCAAAGATATAACGCAGCTGCCCAAATGCCGCCCAGCCCAAGCGTATTCTTCTAGTCACCTCCTTGTCGAAGTTGTACGCACGGCTACTCATCAAGCTATAAAAAACCAGTTTCCGCTGGCCTCGTCTTGTATAGGAAGCCTGTATAATGCAAGATCAGCTTAAACTGGTTCTGTATAGGTTGACCTGTAGCTGTGTGTATTAACAAACTATACAAATGGGGTGGCAAAACTATGACAAGGATCTCTACAGGCTCTACGTGGTCAGTGGAAACGCTGGGCAATAATTATTGCTCAGCGTTTCCACTGACCACGAAACATGTTACAAAAAGCTATTTATTCTAAAGCCGTTTGTCCACCGCCACAGCCACCGGCACGTCACCATCAACGAGATTATTTCTGGCCGAGATCACGTTGACGTGACGGCGATCGTTTGTCCACCGCGACGATCCGATCTCGGTGGTTCAGTCATTTGTTTGATAACTTCTCCTTCTGCTTTTGTACGTAAAAAGGCGTAGGCGATGTAAATAATTTTGGATTTACCAATAATTCGAGAAAGATACATTACAGGAGCGTTTTATGTATTTTTATTTTATGTTTTATTCAAGTTGCGGCAATTTCTTGGGCATTTTTATTGTACCTAATATATATTTGATATAAATAATCAAAAGCTATTGCGGTGCGACGACGACGTCACGGCGCCGGCGTAGATGGACACGTTTCAATGTGTTTTGTATTGCCGGCACTTCGGCCCGTCACAATCTCGGGCCGAGTTCTAGCGGTAGCGCCGAACTAAGCGAAAAATCGGCGGACGGGATGACGGCGGTCGGGTGACGGGCATGCGGTGGACAAGCTGCCATATTAAATGTATTGTAAATCGGCGCCGTCATTTCGTTGACAGTAACGTGACGGTGACGGTGGCGGTGGACAAACGCACTAAGTCTCAAAGAGTGAGTTGGGATAGATAGCTGTTTGCAAGATGTTTTGTCATCAGTTGAAACGCGGAGTTAAGCTTAAGAGATCATTATAAAATAAATGGATCAATGGTTTCTCTTCTTTTCTATACGAGTCCAATTTAATAATTTAGTCGATTTTCGAATCTCTATTTATAGTTTTAAATGGCAAAAGCATTCCCTTTATCAGCCATAAGCTTCTAGTGATGTGCCCACATAAATTCTATACAATATCGACAAAATATATTGTGCTAATTATGTAATTACAAATATCCAGAATTGTGTAACATGATGCTTGTATTTTACATGAAATATAGTTATGATAATATAATTAACTTAAATGAACATAGACCCTGCAAGAGTGTTGTAAGGCATTTCTTTTAATATTACATACAGGTTTTGTTATGCTATTAATACATACCTAAAGAATAATAATTTCATTATTTTTAATCATGCGATGTAATTGCGGTCAAACACAAGTTTAAATTTATAAAATATAAATTAAGAGTCAAAATTATTATCTATTTAATGATAATTCTTGAATAGCCTTATTGAACCTATGTGGACATTACTAACGCGATTGATTATTGTTATCTTAATAAATAAATACGTACACTTAGGGAAAGAAGGTACAGTGGGTTATAGCTGTTACCTGACCTACCCTAAAACCTAGCGAATTTGTACCTTCGGTATGTAAGATTAAGGGTTATTCAATTTGTATGAGTTTATCAGACTAGCGAGCGAATACAGACTGATACGCAAATTTGTCACTACAATTATGCGTAGACTGGCTTTAGCCTTATTGTCACGGTTTACTTTTATTTTCCCTACCCACAAGCTTCGTAACATTTGAATATTATAATATAATATTTGAATACCAGTTTTAGAATAAATACACTTTCAACTACCCACTTCATTACAAGTCAGGGGAAAATATTACCAATCTGGAAATTTGTATTTGAATAATGTCTCGTTTATAGTTTTTACAATAATGTAAGAAATACTTCTTAATTAATAAATTCTAAATTGAAAGCAAAACAATATTTTCAAAGTATGATTTGAATTCGCATATTGTGCGGCTCAACCTCATACAAGAACCTCGAGAGCAAATTGACTTGTTCTTTCTTGTTTCAAATAAGCTGTTAGTATCAATAACACTTATTAAATGACAATACTCTTGTAAACTTTAAGTCTTATATTATAAAAATCAAAATTGAATAACAAGTAGTTACAAATGTCCTAACGCTAACGTTTTAAAGATCAAAATCGCGTATCTGCATAATTATTGTATTCGTTCCTCGAGTAGCATTAGTGTGATAAACTCACATAAATTGAATAACCCTTATGATTATACTCAGAGGGTTCAAATTTGCTAGTTTTTATGGTGGGTCAGGTAACATTTATAACCCACTGTACGTTTAGGCGTTCGCGTAGATATACTTTGACTAAACATTATTTAATGAATCCTTCCAAATAATAATTGGCATAAAAACAAAGCAAAAAATGCTAAGATATATGGATTAGCATAAATAGAATATTTAATATGAAAAATAATATTCAGATGATATCATCATTTTCCACTGTGAGCCTTTTAGGACAGAATTAATAAAATGTATCGATACGATACGTTTGGATGCATCACTATGGTGCTTAGTACATTTTGACATTCTGGATTTTTGGTGGTCTCGTCGAGATATACTATGTGGGAAAAATCATTGTTTGTTAGTAATTAGGCAGGTGTTATTTATCGCGGATAATGTTCTAATATGTTAGTCATTATTGATGTGATATCAAATTGTAGTTCGTCTGCATTCACATTCACTCGGTGTTCGTCTGTTGAGCGTGTCATTCATCGAGATATCTCAGACAGATCTGTGCACAGAGAGGAAGATGACGGTTTTGATCTACAATAGTGATATAATTTCCGCTTAATTGTGTTTGTTATTCAAGATGACTACGATTTCGAGTTCTGCTAAAGTTACTTGCAAGCCGATTGAAGTGCCGAAGGCTTTACAGGAGGGAGAGAAGTTCATCAAGTGGGATGAGGTATTTTTTTAATTTGATTTGTAGACTTTTTGTTTTGGCAATATGTACACAGCTGCTTTTGTTAGAATTGCATGAAATTTATAGATACCTTATCTACATAATATTGATAATAATATTTGTGTATTATTATCCATTTAAATGTTAATGTTGGTATATATTTTATTTTATTGGATTTTAATTTAAACTTAGACAAATTATATCTTATCGATTTTCCTTTTTCTAACATTGTTATAATGTTGATTAAATATATCTTTAATCAATAAAAATCTTTCAATCTGAAAGAATGTCATAAAAAAACTCTATTAAGTTGATAAATAAAAATTAAGTTACAAAATTATCATACACATTATGTTCATTTGAAAACAAAGCTTTCAATTGTTGTGGTTTGAATGGTATGATGGAGGATAAAAGTTAATTATTTTTTAATGAATTGGAATATTTATGAAAATAAATAATAAGTCTATTAACAGTATAATTGATTAAAATGTTACACAGTCAGATAAAACTGTCTCCAATAGTATTACTATGGGAACTAATATGTGGCAGTATTTTTATTTCACTTGTATGTTTAATGTGCTACTTTTTTAATAAATAATAATCATTTTTGTAACAAGTACCTATTGGTAAAACTTAGATTTTTACAAACCATCCAACTGTTTGACCTGTTGAGGGTTGTTAAATTCAAATTCACCAATAGAGATCAAAAGTTTTACCAGGCAAGGTTTTAATTAGCAAATATAACAGTTTGACCAATAGTTTGGGCCTGGTATTGAGTCACAAACATCTGAATTAATACTATTTCCAATAGAAAAATATTTTCTGGGAACAATTGGTCTTCATTGGGAGAAATTTAAACCCAAATATATTTTTTTAATTTCTATTTGTCCCAGAAATATTTTCTGGGAAAGGTTGGTCTCTGATTTGGATTTCATCACCATCAAAAAATGAAATATTGTCTATTGCCTATACTCGTCCACTGCTGGTAAAATTGGCATAGTAAAGTATAAAAATGGAATCACTGATGTCTGTGTGTTGTCATATAATGCAATTGTTCATAAATTAATGCTTGTTCCTGTAGGACTCTGGCACTGGTCTGCCAGTCACCCTGCGGGTGGACCCCAAGGGGTACTTCCTGTACTGGACCGATCAGAACATGGAGGTGGAGATGCTTGATATTGCTACCATCAGGGATGTGCGCACTGGAGGACATGCTAAAGTACCAAAAGTAAGTAAAACACTGCTTTTGTCTAACCAGTTCAAAATCATTAACAGTTTATTACCATATTTATTTTAATTTTGTAAATAGTAATTATTTCTGCATATCCCAGGGCAACAAAAAGGCCACATACTTTAAAAAAAACTGATATTTGGAAAATTAGGCCACTTTTTCGATATTAAGTCAAAATAAGGTAAAAAAAAAATTTTTCAATAAAAAAAATACAGTGTGTTTGGGACACAAGACGGTAAGTTTTCACCGTGAAAATATATATTTTTTTGTAAAAGATAAAAAAAATAAACCAAATACTTGATTATTTGAATTTTTCACATAAATTTTGAGGGTATGTGAAAAAAGTGTAAATACAAAAGTTGTAGATCTCTTTATTATCTACAACTTTGCCATTTAACTTTTTTCCATAGGCTTGTAGTTTTGCCGGAAATCGAGATAAAACGTTTTTCAACCTAAACCCCCCCCCTCCCTCCCACTTCCCGAACTCAGATCGCCCGTAATTTATTTTTCCTTTAATTTTTTTCGGTTTCAAAAATTATCGACCCTGGTCTATGTGGGAAAAATTCGTGAGTGTATGTATGTATGTATGAAAATTCAATACTAGTCTTATAAAATAATGTTGCTTCACAATACTTTGATTAAAAGCCAGGTTTTATATGACTGAAGTTTTTGAAGTACCTATATTAAAAAAAATGTTTTTTCATTATGACACTATTATAATATACGTAATACAAAATTCTGATCGTAATAATATGATAGGAGGTAGAAGAAATATTGATAACTATGATTACTTAATATCCAAGATATGTGTTATGGAATAGAATAGACCTTTGTTCAGTAGTTATAATACTATAATAACATAATTATTTCAACATGCATCACTACTGTAATAGGCAGTACATATTAATCCAATTCAGAATTAATTTTACCATGCAATACTTAGCAATTAATTTCATTAAATAAAGTAAATTCTATTTTTTTTAATACATAATGGTTGTGATGCAATAATTAGTCGCTCCCAGCAACCCAATCCATAGGGACCATTCTTAGGCCTGAGAATGGATCTCAAAATCTTAAGTGTAAATAGTCCTGCTTAGGATTAATGACTGTCTCCTTTGAAAACTGTTTATCTCTTTTTAAAAAAAGGTAAATGGTTTGATCTGCTGAGAAAGATGCTTCATAGCAGCTAACTCCTGGGACTGTAACTTTAATACTTTTTATTTCGGATTGACGGCAATTCCGATAAACAATAGGTATCTAATCATGTAAAACATGGTTTCTTTGAATAAGGAAACTAATGCATAAAAGAGGAAAAAAAAACATTATATCTTTCGAGAATCGATTAAACGATTTTGGGGTTTACCTAGGCTTACCAGATCCCAAAATACATAAGCTGGACAAATATATCTTTAGCTGAATATTTTGCCCTGAAAGCCTTACACTTTGGTGTTGAAAAGAAACAAAAATGATATTTTTATTAGTGTATTTATAAAACTTACTCATTTTGTCTCGCGCGCTAACGTTCGGCATCTTTCCGGGGTTGGGTTCGTTAAAAGCCGGTCAAGCCAGACTATTTTTGGGGGACACGGGGATACTAATGCAAATAGTGACACACCTGGACACCTGGAATCCTTAGTCCCACCACAATTGGTCTCTCGGAAGTCAATAAGTAAATGGATTATGAGGCCAAACAGACCTGCTAGGGTAATATAGGCGCAACGAAATAATCTTGTTACATTAGTCGTGTTTAGCCACTGTTTCGACACTTGATAAGCTAAACCAGGGAGTGGTTACGGTGGTGGGACGCACTATTAATATCGCACTATGTACACACATTATTATATTTTAATGTGTCGAGCTTGTGGCCCAGTGGTAACGGCTAGGATTAACGAGTTGTGTAGGTCGTAGGTTCGAACCCAGACAGGCGCTTTACTTTGTAAATAGAATTAAATTATTTTATCACCACTGCTCCCAAAACGGTGAAACTGCATGGCCTAGAATTAAAAATTCACATCTTTTGTTTCAGGAAAGAAATAGTTTTTCTTTCTGTCTTTCATTTGGTTCTCACGTCAGCGCAGTAGTAAAATGTAAACTTTTGATGATAAACTCTGATGAATCACATCACAACGAGCCAAAGTTTTCTAGTATCGGCGGACCTCTGGCTTTTCGTAAACTTAGAGGTCAGCGTATACTGGATATGTTTTGCACGTATAGCCGTGTGTACGGGAATCATATTTCGATTCATCAAAAGTGGCCATTTTAGTCCCCCTGGACCAGTGACGTTTTAATCAGAGATGAGATTTAATCATCTCACAGACACAGTGGACTGTGTGAGTCGTGCGTGATTGTTTATTTCGATAGCTGGTAGTTTCTGAGTAGCGTCGCGTAATGACAAACACTAATTTATGTTTTCGTTGCTCATTAAAAACCTGATGTTAATAGTTCTGGATCTTAAATATTTTTTGCCAAAAAATCCCCGGGCTAAACTGTTGTTATACCTACGAGGAAAAAATATTCTGTCTGGTTGAAGATTAGGTTTTATGAATAAAAGGTATAAGAATCGATAAAATATTGTGGGGTTTTACTTGGGATGGTCAGTTCCAAAAAACCGGACACTGATTCTAATTATATGCTGGTTTTTCTTTGAAATTCTCAGTAGGTAGCAGCTAGCTGGTTAGAGCTTGGGAAAAGACGCGCCATCTATACACGGAAACCGGAAAATACCCTTGAACAATGGGTGTACAGTAGTGCACATGTCTAAACCTTCAGAGATACAGATGTGCTGGTACATTTAATGTTTTGTATAGCGTCGCTATCTTTCAACGTTTTCAGTTGCCAAACTTGGCAATGCTCACACAAGTAAATTTTGAGTTCTGCGATAAAGTCGAGTCCACCCGTCCGACCGCGGGCGCTGAGCAATTAACAAACATCAGTGCAGACTTCAAACCTTGTCAAGTGTCGTAATAATATTTACGTAAATGTTATTTCATTTCAAAACAGGCATTTCGGGGTATTTTTTTTGTTTTAGATACCTACATAGATTTTGAACTCTTTCTAGAGTACTTTTTAATTTTCATCTATGTAGTACCTACCGGTAATCTTATCCGGTAGGTTTGGCGAAAATACCAATCACAAATGTAATAGGCATTAGTCGATTTTGTTAACTTTTCAACATACTTTCAGCATTCAATTTTTATCTGAAACGCCTGCAAGTTCTGTTTTATAAAAGTTATCAATTACTTATGGCTGAAGTTGTGTCCATCTACCCCTGAAGTGAAGGTTTAACGTTGTCATCAAGACCCGTTTAATACCTACTGTAACCAGGAAAGTAATTTCTTTTTCGTATCACCTCGTCTGGCCAGCGCAGCGTAAACTTTGACGTAATTGAGTAGTATTTCTCAAAACTTATCATTTATACTAGCATTCACACTTACAAAACCAAACTATACGCTTATGATATTTATATAATGTCTATTGTTCTTTATACTATACTTATTTGAGTTAGTGCAAGTGGTTACATACTTTTAAACAAAGTAAAGAAAGCTTGCCAAACTTGGTAGAGCCTTATTGTTTGAGGTCCCCTTTCGAACGACGTTGTTTCGAACAAGTTAGATTGAAAATCATTGGACAGTGTGACGTACTTCTAATCAAGCCTGCTAGGCGTAATAACGAGAAAAATCTGTAACCGCTTCGAATACTCTGATCTTCAGCCCCTTGGCCATAAGTGAGGTTGGGGCCGTTTAAGTAAAAAAGTGAATGACTATGATTCCAGCTTTGAACTTCGTCCCGCTCAGCTTTGAAACTGCCGTTGTTCCCTGAAAAAATGATGTGTTAACACGAAAATTTTTAGGCTGTCAGAGAGGAATAGCCACAGAACAGATATTACCTGTTCTGTGGGAATAGTGCAACCCGTAGAGTCGTTTTAAATCCAGGGTTTTGTTTGGCCATCTTTTGTAATAAGAAAGAGTGATCAAGTTTGCCTATTTACACTAAATATTTACACATAACATTATTAGCTAATAAAGTAGACGTCAGGCATATTTATGTTGTCGGATTATTCATTAAGACGTTTCATATTATGAAACCATAAAGTGTCAATATTGTGTCGGTACATTGCGGGTTGGTCTGCGAAGCTATGATGGGACATAAAATTATAGGGCGCGGTAACTTGTAATTACAAGCACTAACGCTGCCGGCCGTCGCTTCTCCCGCCAAATAACTACCCAGTCGTGTGTCAGTTGACTAATGAAAGAGTACTGAAGCTTTAATGGGCTTAATTTAGTTTTAGTTACATGAAGTATGTATGCCAATTAGGGTAGCCAGATGGCCAGGAAATCCGGAAATTGCCCGTAATTTTGTGTCTTGTCCCTTGTCCAGGGGCCCGATTCTGCTATTACAATGGCACTTCAATTGTGTGTCGATAGTGTGTCAGTGGCAAAATTTTTGGCAATTGGTATTCTGCTATTTATTTAAGACCAGTGGCGCTCCAATGACTTTCCATTGAACTACCATCCAACTGACATTGAAATATTTCGTATTCTGCTCTACTATGGTGTGTCAATCGCCGCTCAATGGTTGCAGATTTGGTATTCTACTCGTAATTTGTCATTTATCACAATGGCTTCATAATTATTTTTTGCCATTGAACTACCATTCAACTACCATTGAGCGGCCATTAGACAGACATAGCTTTTGTCAGCACTTGTTGTTATTAAAAGTCTACGAATTTATCTGATAATTATTTATGAAAACTTAATACATAATAAATGAAATATGAAGTAATTAGTGATCATATTGCGTTGGTGTATTTTGGTTAAAATAATGTCTAGCGCCGTTAATACTGCATCATGAGCCTGGATATTGATTCCTTTCGGGATTTACCTTGAAGAAGTTGAACACATTCCATAACTTGAAAAAATACCCATTCATAGAACCCAAAAAGATTGCTCGAACTGGGAAACTAACCCAAGGCCTCCAGCGTAGCAAGCAGTCGTGCTTACGACCCCTAATGGGCACTATAAATAACTACTATATACCAAAAACATAGTTCTGTGACTAGGATCTCAAATTACGTACACGGACTGCAGCTAGCGTTCACGCGTATGTTGCGTGTATCTCATGCAACATGAGCGCTCTCCTAACGTAACCCTCCATGCTATCCATGATATGGCAGACTCATCAATTGAATCTACAATTATTGTAGATTCAATTGATGAGTGAGATTGAGGAGTTGAGGCTATTATAGCCTTAGTTATCAAATGCTTGATAACATTTTGCTAGGTAGGTAGGTTAATACAAATAAGTATACAAATATATAAGTAATGAAAACATTTATTAAAACAATAAAAAACATTATATTGAAAACTATTGAAGTTCGAAGCGGAGGCTTTAGCAGACAGTCGGAATCCGTTTAAACTTTTTAAACATCATAACACAGAAGGCTGGTAGGTACTACAAAAGCCAGGGTATTGCTACACGTTCTTGTCAATGTGCTGTGGACAGAAAAAATATATTATGTAGGTAATTTTTAATATATATTAGTAATCAATATCACTGCTACATGAGTCTAGTGGCCCCAAGCTCGATTGAATGGCACTTGGCTCGCCCCCTATTACATGGGGAGGTGTACCTACATTAGGTACACATTCATTTCAATTGGCACTAAAATACTTAAATTGTTAATCCATAACTTCCCTAAACCCTTTACATTTTACATTATTAGTAGATAAAAAATAAGAATTAGTACATACTTTTTGTTACAAATCAGAAAGGTGATTCCTGAGTCAGTTCCTGAGAAGTATATTCATATAATTTATTGGGTAACCTATAGGTAGGTATTGCAGTCTATCTTCGTGCATCAGCCCCACGTTAGCTTTGAGTGAACGAGAAAAGTAGACAAGCACAATTTGATTCAAGGGTCAGAGAGTACCATCTTCAACCCTAAAAATAAAACTGAATTGTACATACAATACAAAATCAATAATTACATATTGTATCGCCATTTTAAACGAATAATAATATATAAATAAAAACAAACCATAGCAACCGTTGACAGCTCTAAATTACTTGTCATATCAGTGTTATGTGCCAACTACAAGAGTCTGCAAAGAGGCTACATATGCGGCTGTTTTTCGTTTTCTTCCAATTTCATCACTACTGAAGCATTTTATAAACAGTTTTATGTATTTTATTTACATGGTCGCCTTAATGATGAGTAAAATGCTAAATTTAATTATTTTTTCGACGATAATCACAAATGAGAATTTATTTAAAATAATAGGTACTACCCATGGTAGATTTTGACACGCAACACCGAATGACAATTTCCGGTCCATTCATTAGCCATCCCAGCGACACTCCACCGACACACAATTGATGCGACACTGAAATTTGATTCAGTGTCAGTGGAATCTCAGTTGTGTGTCGGTGGAATGGTTATGATCTGTCATTTTAATTGTAATAGCAGAATCGGGCCCCAGAAATTAGACCCGGATTTCGAACTAATAAAGTATGTATTTAAAAATAACGTAATTTTTCTTTATAAATCCAAATATCGATCTGTAATTTATTTTCTTTTTTAATGGAATAGGTTTAAAAAAAAAGTAAAATAGGAGTAGGTAGAGCTATTTTCGAAATTCTAACTACCTAACGTCGTTGGAACGTATTTTCTATATTTGGGCCATTTTTACCTTTCAATTCCACCTTTGGTGTTAAGGGAAGTATAAATTATTTAGCCTTTCTAAATGCTCACCCAAATTTACGCGTTGCTCTCCGTCCCTGAGCAACGGGGCTCTGATGAGCGACACGCGGAAGGATATTTCTGGAAATTACAATAACCTTATGTCGGGCAGGAGTGATCCTGGCAAGAGGAATGTTATTGGCTTGTGATGATCCACCCGCTCGTCCAGGGTCATGACTAAGCTACGTCTAGAAATTAGTTCTGCTAAGTCTAAGCTTATCTCACTTTAAAGGGGTTCAGCGATCGCTGGATTAGTCTGTTAGCAACATGTTACTAATACTTTGGTCGTACTATAAGGCAAGTTAAGTTTTTGATCGATCCGACATGTATATATCAGCCTATTGCCGTCCACTGCTGAATGTAGGCCTCCCCAAAGAGCGCCAACCATCACGGTGTTGGGCAGCTCGCATCTATCCGCGGCCAGCCACCTTTTTCAAATCGTCGCTCCATCGCGTCACAGGGCGTCCCACACTACGTTTTCCCAAGCGCGGTCTCCACTCTAACATTTGTCTGCTCCAATGATCGTCTTTCCGATCGTCTAACATTTGTCTTATCGTACACAGGTACCTTGCAAATTATACATTAAACAGTAGTACAATAAAACATACAATTATAGAGAAATCCAGACATATTAAAACACAACGTTAGTTATATTTAAACAGAACTTGACGACAAAATTAGAACATTAATATCATTCGGTTATCGCCTGTAATTAATTACGCTAAAGGTAGGTAGCGCTGTGGCTGTAAGTATATCACATTATGTGTAATAGCTTTTGTGGTTTGTAAGCCATTTTTCAAAGTTAATTAATGTTTATTAACATGTACAGAATCAGGTTATATATGTTGGTTTATTAATGAAGTATTTGATATATGGTGTTGTTAAGTCATGTTTACAATCAATTCTAACGTTTGGAACTGTTGATCGTATTTATAGGAGAGAGTTATGATTACTAAGTCTTTTTAAACTTATTCCAAGAGTGAATTATAATTGCATCTGGCTTCTGTCTCTTGGCTACGAATAGATCGTCTCATCGGGGACATAATTAGGATCTCTGTTTTAGATCTTAACTAATTCTACCACACACTTCAACTACTGTGTAGATGGTTGTTTTTTAATGGAAAACTGTCTGTAAATGTGCATTGTATTAAGAAAAGTAGGAAATGAGCATTCCCTGCAATTAATCTTTTAAATACTTAAGCAGTACTTACAGTAGCTTAAGCAGTCCATTGAATTCACTTAAATACATGGCCATAACTATAGGACTAGGGAAGGGATTCTAGTGGTTTTGAGTCAAGAAAAGGCCACTGTGATTACGACAAATCATACTCTTCAATGTTAATGTGATGCTCTGTATGGAAATCATGTTCGAAATAGACATTGGGAATTATGTGATGGACATAATGACATGACAGACATGCCTGATCTTCAGTACACGTCTTATAAGATTGGATACTACCTGCGTAATATTTCACACAGGGTAGTTTACTTGTGCTCAAATCCATCAAAGAACATACTGGTTTATTTAAAACAAACTTGTCAACTGACAATAATTCCCGCGTAGGTAGCCCTCTTGTTAACTACATTATGGGAACCGTAGGTGTGCAATGTAGACATTGCTTAGTCAACATCATGTATATGAGGTGAGCCAATGCAAACACTGCAGGAGTGTTGTGGCCCGATATTTCACCTGTAACGATCTCCTCGCATATGTCCTTCAGCTTTCTCTTGATACTTAGATGTAACTCCTGGATACCTTGAAAGACTTACAGTGAGGAACGCTTTATGCATTCAGTGCAGGCTGATGTTCACATTATAATGAGTAAGTTTGTAATGTCGCGATGAGAAATATATTTTACGACTATGAAGACATAAGTTTGTGTCAATGCCGAAGGCCGAAAATTATTATACGATATATCCCATTTATTCTGAATTTTGTTTGCATAATTTTGGAACGATTAACGTTAGTATATTTTAACATATATCTATATATTATTATAAAATTGTACAATAAAGATATTTAAACGTCCAAGCATCTAAAAAAGTTATTATTTGCAAAGTTCTCCGTAATAGAGGACTTCATCCAATTTTAAAAAGACAGCTAACTTATAGTTTCCTTGATATTTTTTTAAAGATGAGGTCTTTTTTATTTGTTTTCCCCAATTTTGAGCTTTGTTACATAATCTCTGTGTGCTAAATTAACGTGGATAATGTGTTACTTTTCAAAGATATGTTTTAGGAAATGTAATAGGCCCAAAATAGAAACGTAAGTTGAGAGAACCTACCGTTCAAATTGCTGCATTCCTAGTTCTTGGGAATTATATAATTCAAATTCTTCAACCTATTCACTGTCCCACTGCTGGGCTCCACCACTATACTGTACGCGGGTTGGCAGACTTCACACGCATTGAGAAAAATCTCCCAGCCATGCTGATTTCCTCACGATATTTCTTATTAATATCCTCATGATTACGAAATGTCTGATGTTTGTGCCTTGGAATTGAACCCGAGACCTACGACTTGGCAGTCCAAATGTCATATCACTAGGCATTCGCTGCTCGATTATATCATTAACATATTTGAATTTCTAAAGTGGCTTTTTATAGCATTCTCTAAATCTAAATGATATGATTGACCCATTTTCATTCGGAGGTCACAGTCACATCACGGATGCATTATGCAGTAGAATAGAAATAAGTTATGCTCTCATTTAAAAGGTTTATATCTAGGACCTTATGCTTCATTTGCCATGTTGACATTCATATGCGTATTGCAGTATTAAATGGCGCTATGTGATCCAGGTCTTAACGTTATTTAATATTTCTCACTGTTCATAACGTGATGGTTCTTTATGCATTCGTGATAATTTTAATTCTTTTATCCAAAATACCTGTTAGTTGTAGTTTTCTCTTAGTATATAAATATAATATACGTGACTTACAATTATATGGAATTGTGGCATACGGGGTAGACACTAAAAGTTTATAATAGGCCAGTAAGAAAAGCAGCCGATGAAAAATTTACTACAATTTTGAATTAGGAACTCTTTGGGAATCTGCAATGTGTAATGAATTTACCATGAATGGATCAGCTCGACCGGGGAAGTACTATCCTCCCACAGGATATCGACGTCAAGTAGCAGTTTGCATATTGTTGCGTTTCGAACGGTAAGTGTGGAGCGCCGGAAGCCCAATTCGTCCCTCAGTCTCATTCCTTCTCCTTTTCTCTTGCCCCTCCCTTTTTCTTAAATAGGTTCGGCAAGGCATCTGCAACTCTGTTACTTGTCAGTTGTCTTGTGTAGTTAAAATGTTAGACAGCAGCGATCAAGAAGCAGGGTCCTCCTTCACCACGACAACACTATCGAATATTATATATCGAATATTTGTCTATCGAAGGTGTGGATGGTGTTAATGAGTCTTCCACCTTAAAGTCCCGACCTGGCACTTTGTGACTTTTATTCATTTCCAAATATAAAAGATAAACTTAGATGAATTCGTTTTATGAACCCTGAAGATGCCGTTGCTGGGTTTGAAAGATGCATGGAAGGAATCCCTAAGCCCACTGCTTCAGTCAATGTTTCCATAGCATGCGACGGTGCTTAGACAGGAAAGGAGACTACTTCGAGAAGCAATAAAAATATTAAAATGCGTCTACATCATTCCGATTTTTATTTTAGTGACCCACGTAACTAGTATGTTTACTCTTCGGGGCAGCCAAAACTGTGCTTTTGCTTCATAAGTCTTTATCATTACACTAACTCGTCTCGTCCATAATAAGATAAATGGGCAAATTTGGTCTGTACTCGGCTCATTGGCGCAATTTGCCGTTTTTGTCCAGACAGATTGTAAATTTTGCACCTTTTTTGCAGGCGTATTTCAACTTCTGCATGAAAAATAATTGTAGTATTCTTATAAAGGATTTATGAAGGTAATGTTAGTATTGGGTGTAGTAGGCTGTAGCTTTAAGCTGTCTTGGCTTGGACGTGGGGTGTCGTACTATGCGCTCCACGTACGAGTTAATCCCCACATGATCTATATTCCTCTCAGTATATCATGAGTTTCGGTGGAAGAGATTAACCTTCACTGTTTCCATTAATAATTCCACTGTCGGATATCAGTTCCGTACGAATTTCGTTTAATAATTTTGGATTTCCATCAGAGTATATGGTTCAGATGGACGTGACTGTAGAGGTTATGTACACAATTAATGATATTTACTAAGTAGATTCAGTGGATTGTTATATCCACAGACCGTGTGGCGGTGTGCTGACAGGGCCGCCCGACCGGTCGCTATCGATTACGTGTCATGCACTAATTTTAGAAAAATCTATGTCATAAATTATAGCTTCGACACCGCCACTGCAGCGACAAGTTCGATTGCTTTGTATTTATAGGCACATTTAATTATTTGGGACAGTTGAAGTATCAAACCATACTTTGTATATGATTTCAACTCATACTCACTTCTCGTTAATCTTTTGAATTCCATTTGCGCTTCTTCCTGCATATTTTTAGAAGCCGTCAATTTGCGCGAGAATTTCTGGAATTGCTAAAGCATTTAAAACGTTAATTGTGGATGGGTTTAGTAAGAATCAAAGAATTCTAGTACAACCAACGGGGAACATACTTTGTTTTTTAATGTTCGTATGTGTTCAAAACGGATGAGATTGAGATCTTTTCGTTCCTGTCTAAATGTAAATGCAAGACATGATTGTGTTTATTCTTAAGTGTTTCTATCTCTATTTCCATGCTGATTTAACTTATACGGGTGATTTTATTCAATGGATCGTTATACTTAAAAGTTAATAAACAAACATTGTCATTCTTGTTGCCCCTGCCGAACATCATTGAAGGCCCGTTTTGATGTTATCGCCTGAAAATAAGCATACCTTCTTATGACAGAAAGTTATTTTAGTCTAATGACTAGATGTCGTGAGAGGCCTTTATTGTGATGGTTCTGTTTTTTTTTGTAGGTTACGCCAATGCACAATTATCGCGAAATCATAGAAAATAAGTGCTCAGATTGATTGATAACGCAGTGGAATTAACTATATTAGTGTCAGTTGTCACGCACCTGAAAGTAATAGACGTCTTTTACGATATCCTCGGGATGACGCTATTTTCGACTCCAAACGAGTGAAGTGGACAGGTACTTGAAGAACGACAGCTATTACGTACTTGTGTTAGTGTGAGATCTTCAGTAGTACCAATAATAAAATAATGAGTCTAATTAATATTCGCGTAGGTATAACGCGATCTGCATTATAGCAACATACCTAGTTGTGGTTTATTGTATGATTATGAGTTTCCGTTGTTCCCACGCGTGGTATAAAGTATAAACTGTGATACGTCCCAGATCTGGCTACCTTTTTTAACCGACTTCCTTTTGATTTGGTTGGCATAAAAATCCTTTGCTGACGTCAATGAGTATGAAACTAGATCATTATTGTGATCCTCCACATCCATAAATTTTGGGGGGATAGGAAAGTGATTATTATGGTAGATTGGTACATAGTGCCAGAGCCTATAAATTCCCTCATCTTGTAAAAAGTTGTTGGGTTACACTAACATTTATCTTCACAAGTCATATTTTCTATTTCAATACATGATGGTAGATAAGAGAGCAGAGATGCTTTCAGAACTTGATCCTAAGCTATCCTACAGAGTACAAGAATATATTGTACCGGTTATTCAAACTGCAGAATGTATAATTCAAGTTTCCTTGGACATTCTGTGCTAATGCCGTGAATTTGCAAAACTCATCGAAGGCATATTTAAGCTTTTACCGTTTCAAAAGTATTCGTATAAAAGAAGTACTTCAAATATATTCATAGGTACTCTAAATATGTTTCAAATATTGACATGCGATAACCCTAGAATGATATTTGCTTGGATCGCAATATTTATTATTTACGCACATTCTCTCACAATTTATTTATTAAAGCTGGCGTACACATATTTGACTTTGGCAACCGCTCTCGGAGTAACGAGCATCTCATTTCGTATGCCTCAAGCCATCAGATAATCACTGCATAAATATAACAGAATTGAAAATCTCTCCGATCCTAACTCGTGACCTATTTTACCGGGCTCGCCGTACCGTTACTGTCATGTCATTTTAATTGACGTCTACAGGCGGGCACCAATGGGACGACCGCCTATCAATACACTGAATTTATCGAATTTTAAGATACGCTGCACAGTTTCCAGTTTTAATTAGTATTAAATTAAAATAGATATCGTAAAATATGTGCAGTTAACCTTATAGTTCAGGCATTCTTCTTATCTTTCTTCGTGTTGGATAAGTTTTTTTTTATCTTCCATCGTGTTGGTTATTTTTTTAATCAGCTTTGCTGTTGTGTCATAACGAGAGTTCATCGTAACCAAAATAGAGTTATGTATGTATCGAGTTATTGATTTGATCATGATATCTCCTTCCAGTCGAAAATGTTCCTTACATTTTTTATGAAGTTGCTCCCAGTTGTTGTAGAGCTTTGTCAGATTTTAATTAAACTTCACAGTTTACAAACTTCGAAGCAACCTGTTCGGTACTTTTTCCTATTGATAAACTCGCTCCCGCTTCATCTTGATAACGCGAAAACACGGGAAACGCTCCAGGGTATGCTGCGAATATAAATAAACTTGAATGAACGAGACGTGGGAATTAAAAATATTTGTTTTACATATCACGCTAGCAAGGATAAATCACTATGTCTAGGTTATTATTTCAACTATGCAACCCTTAAATATGATTTTTCTAACATTTGTACGTTTTTTGTGTTGCGCCAATTTGTTCGTAGAATCGTTAGACTTATCCGATAAATTGTGCTGTTTTCGAGGTCAGTCGGCGTTCAACGAAATGATCGTTATTGTGGTGTTTCATCACGCGAGCCCTGATTTGTCGATATGGTGGCGAGGAAAAGTACGAATATATCTTAAATAAGCTCGATTTAGTGACCACCGTATTTTAGTTAGTCTGAAATCCAAAAAAACTACTCTTGGTGCACTCAGTGTGATTATTTGCACGTTGAAGCTCAATCGATGGATCAGTTTGCATTCACCACTGATATAATTCTTTTTTTTTAATATATTTTTAAGGAAAATTCTGAATATTGTGCGAATACACACGTAATATGCTCTAAATTTGACCTACTAGAAGAACCCTTTCAATAATTGAATCTTGCTTTCTTTGCTTAACAGTAACTTTGTTTGCAGGATCCCAAAATACGTAATGTAGTGCTGATAGGGTCTCAAGGATCTCTAGAAGAAAAGACTGTCACCGTGTGTCACGGTGCCGATTTCGTCAACGTTACGTTCATCAACTTCTGCTGCACTAGAAAGGAAATTGCACAGGTAAGCCGCTTACTAACATAGTAAGTAATTACATTAGAACCCCCAAGCGGGCTATTAACGCTTCAATCAGCTGATTGGTTTGAATGTGTATAATCTTTCTACTTATACTACGTAGTCTTAATGAAATCGCTCGACGATTTTTCTCCATTCCAAGGTAAAGTATAGTCAAACATATGAAAAACAACGTTTCGTTTTCCATTTTATTTAAAGCAGTAGATAATTAACATTTTGTTAACGCAATATGATGGAAAGTCGCGATCACAGGTGTTAACACAACATGGGACAATGCGTTTGGAATAACAAATACAGGCACGTAGACGACTCCACGTAAAGGTACCCACACAATATTGCGGATTTCACCTAGTCTGATATGTGCTCAGCGGAGCGTGTCGAATCCGTGTCGTAGGCGTAGCGCTCCTGAGCCGGATAAAAACTTTTCTCTATTGCTTTGTGTTCCTCGATGCTTCCAGTCCGAATGTTTGCCGTGGTGCACTCACATATTGGCATACTTTGCAGTTTGCACCAATTCCGTGATTGAATTCAATTTCATTAGTTGCGGAACGCTACATACAGATTCATGTGCCACTGTGGCGACCTTTTTGTTCGGATTAAGTGGATTGACTGCGGCTTTGGTCCAATTTATAAGCTCTACCTACATGTTAGGGATTTTACCAGTCAGGACTAACAGAATAACGATTCACCTGAACTACAATCTGTTTTTCACTGAGCTGTCAAAAGGCAACTGCACCGTCAATGATAAGACTCGACTAAAGAGCGGTCTGGTGTATTAAAGAACATTGGGAAGGATCCCGTCTTTTGGACTTTTGGACTGTTTGTCACCACGGATTTCGATGGGCAAGATTTCTAACAGTTGATTTCATGATGGAAGTTATAATTCCTCATTCTAAGAAAGTAGGGATGAAATGTATGCAAAGAACATTATACCTTGGAGGCTGCCGGAAATGCTGAATAATGGGATTTTGGAATACATAGGCAGCCTTGGTAACAGGATCTCCGCTAATAAAGTATAATGACGTACGTCATGCGTATGATACATCATACTTAACTTACCAGCTTCCAAGACGATAATAATATCGGGTGTGGCATGGAGTCAGTAGAAATTTCAAATATTGATACTTCTCGGAACCGCTTGCTGCCGTAAAGATTGAACCGTCGTATTTGGCCCAACCATGATTAAAGTAGATGTTTATTTTAAATCAAGTGCGAGTTTTCATCATTATTGTAGGTACGAGTTGATTCACGGACATCATTTGAAAAAATAAAAGTATTTGAGATAGCATTTTGGAGTGTCAGTGATAAATTGTGCACGACTGTGTGTTTAGTGATGGGACAGAGGACGGGAATATACTTAGTGATGCTATGATATGGCTACAAATCCACCGGGGTCAAGGTTCCCGCGTATAATAAGCATGTACGATGCTCTTATTATAAAGATTTTTTGACAACCATTGTTGCTATTTTTAAATGTAAAGTCATAGTGACGGGGGAATAATTGAGTTATACGTTGTGTGTAAGCTTTCCACTTTTTGAGCAGCTAATTAATACGACACGGTTTTTTTACTTCATTAGGTTAATTATCGCTGTTGAATTTGATAGTATATTATTCGATATAAATACTGCTGTATGTGGCTTAAATACCCGTAATACATACATGATTATGTTAGTATTTTATGTGCAATAATTTCTATGATTCCATTAATGTCATCAATGTTATACATTCTACAAGGGAACTTTGTTTGATAAAAGACTACTGTTTAACATAATACAGTTGATCGATTGTCTACCCTTTCATATAAATACGACATGATGAATGTTTTGACAATGTAATTAGAATTGTCCCTTACTTAAAAAGCACTTATACTTTGTCCATTATGAGAACCGTTTTTTGACAGATGGAACTAGTGATTGCAGGAACGTAACAATGCGATTATCGACCCGATTATTGACACTTTGATTACTGCTAGTAGTGATTATCGATTGTTAGGTTATCGAATCGAAAATGGTGCAACGACGACCAATAATAAATAAATATGTATAATATTCATCTGACTGTATTAATTTTTGTATAATATTCATTTTCCATACATTTCTTTTCAAAAAGTTTGTTTAATTTATATTTTATTGATATTAGAGTGGATGCCATTTTCCGATACTGATTTAATGTCATTGTTCAAAATGATTGCAGCGAATACATTCGATTGCATCACTAGACACGGTAGAATGTAACTAAATTTAATACGCTTAACAATATTTTTTTTTTTTTTAAATCCGTTACATTGATGGTATTATAATGTCTGCAAGGAATCATAATTAAGATAATTGAATAACATAAGGTAGATAATACATTTATTTTGTTACGCATTTCAAAGTTAACTTTTACGTAATCTGGAACAGCTACGTTCGAAGGCAGTCTAAGGCATCTGTCAAAAAACGGTTCACATAATGGACAAAGTATAGGTGACAAAGTTACGTTTGATGTCATGTTTATTTGCTCTCATACTTAAATTATTATCTGAAGAGGCGTTCCATGCCGCAACCTACGACACATAACAGCTTTTAAATTTATGACTACTTACTTAATGTAGCACTTTGAGTTAATGTAGCGTTCTCTTTTACCAATAGATGGTATTTCATTCTGTACGTTGTATCCGATGTGTTGAATTAAACAGTAACTAATGGTTTCTTTATCTGACGATTATGGGTAGAGTTATTTACGGTAATGGTTGATTGAACATTTAAATATGAGTTGACTTTCTTTTAATCTGCTTTCATTATCATCAACACATTTACAGTCTTACTGCTGGGTATGGGTCTCCTCTCAATAGGGTTAAGAGGCTATAGTCAGTGGCACCTACCCTGGCTATCGTGGTGTACTAATGGCTGGCAACCCTCTAGCGGGGATTGGCAGATTTCGAAGGGTCAAGGAGATCTCTCAAGTATGCAGATTTCCTCACGATATTTTCCTTCACCGTTTTAAGCAAGTGATAATTATTTCTAACTACGCAAATGATTACGAAAAGTCAGAAATGCGTGCCTTGGATTCGAAGTCGATACCTACGACTGTGCAGTCCAATGGTCATATTACCAGGCTATCACCGATCTGCTTTTATATAGGATATTACCTGAAAAAAATACTACAGTAATTATATATTGTTGACAGTTATGGACCGAAGGTTTGTTCGCTTTGGCGTACAATTTAAACCAGTTGAACAATCCCACCATCAAGTTCCTTGAGAAGTTACACACCAAGATCGCTCTCAAAGCTGACAAGTCAGGGAAAATTCTCGTCAAAAAGTAAGTACCTATATATTCTAACTTTATAAATACCGTATTTATTATAGTTTTTTACGGTCCGTGATAAGGACTGTTTTATTTTATAACTTGGTATCTCCGTTCACCATTTCTCTAGCGTTTAATGGCTTGTAGCGGTTCAATAAATACCATTAAAACTTTTAGAGCTTTAAAGGATTAGAGAACAATAGGAAGTTTCATAAAATCTAGATGTACTGAGCACTTGTACTATTTGTTGACCTCATTCTGGTAGCGGATGGCGTCTGGCGTGAATCACATTTAGCAAAAGTATCTTTAGTTTTAATGATAACGATGCACTAATAGAGCTCGTTGAACAGTTAGCAATATAGTAACCCTTTGACTTTTACGACTGCTGCGAGAAGATAAACAGCTGATTTAATGTATTTATGTCGTTTCAAGCCGGACTAGCTATAAATCGTAGCTGTTACTTTTAAATAATCGCTTCTTAAAATGCAGTGTTATAAATCATCACTGAAGTTAATGTACATTGTGATGAATATGATTAGCTATTTGCTCCGCGTAAACTTTAATGTTTAGATTGTTCAGCGGTTACCATTTTCCTCGACAAGTTTTAACGTACATTTTTCTTCTGGTTCCGTATAAATATATTTTCTTCAAAAATGACTTCATTAAGCAATTCTTCTGACATCAATTCGTATTTGGAATGTTCATCAAAAGCAGCGTTTAATCCAAGCTGTCTAGTTGTTTAATAAATAAATTAATATTTTCTCTGTTTTTGATTTCCTTGTTATTGCTGATCAGGTAATGTTAGCGATACTTGTTATCTGTCATTGTCATCTTATATGAGAGGTTCGTTGGACCGTGTTGAGTACAAACCTTCGTCAATCTACTGTTGACACATGTGTGACAAACTTATCGGATGTTAATATAGTTACCCGAACGAAACCCAGTTACGAATTTACAATATCTAAACTTCAGTGGTATTGTTTACATTCAGAAATTACGAAAAGATATCTATTGAAGAAACTTGTAAGCCATTATAATTAATTACATATACATTTATGAATCAGAATGAAATTTATTTCTGTATGTGCGTGTCTCAAAGAGAACAACAAAGTAACACTGTATTTGTCGTTCCCTGTGACACGCCAGATTCAATGCGTTTTTCATCAAGCAACCGAAGTAAACACCAGTTACTCTCTGTCTGTTTTTGTATTGCTTTCTCGGAACCCTAAAATGGTAGATGTCTGTTGATGTATAACAAACGCGTGAAGGTTGTCACTGCCCTGTCCGCGTGTAATGTTGAACATGTTCAGTGTTTGTTTACGCGGTGGAGCGACGTGTTTACCTATATTCTTTACCGCACGTGTCTTACTAAACATCACCCATGTGAGCTATGTTAGATGTGATAGCAACACACATTCTTCAAATTCAAATATTTTTTTTTGTAAACCATAGGTACAATATAATAAGATCCAATTTTTAATGCCAGGATCGCTATGTTTAACCTGATAGGGATATGAATTTTTGATACATTAATTGTAATTTTAAATATAGAATTTTAATTTGTTGAAACGATAGATATTTGTTAAATGCCAGCAGCGGTCACGCGGTCAGCCGGTTATGATAATGTTGCACGAATTATGATTTAAAAATCTATTAGGGCGTTTGCCTTGAAAAATATTTTGATACTTATTTTCGATATTTTTTGTGTCGTTTTTTCCGATACGTGTATCTTCGATAGGCTATGTTTACACTAGGTTTACAATTATCTGAGTCGCTTAATGTACGGAAACTATAGCCTCAGGTTTTAAGAGCTACTTGTTGCGCACAACATAATGTAATACATACAATTACTCCATTCCTAAAGGCTTAGGCAGAATGTAGGTACTATTTGCACCCACATTTCACTGGTATATTTTGGTCCCATGTAATAGGGGCGAGCTTATTGCCATTAACCGGGCCCAAATCTGAACTCCGAGCTGCTATTTGGAATTTCACAGAAAAACACAATAACACTGCTTGAGAATCGTACCGAGGACCTCCAGCGGGCCTAGTAGTTGCGCTTGAGACTAATGAGGCAGCTATATAAATATTAAAATGTGCGGAATGTTATTTATTTTGTTCGTTGAAGAGATGCGTTCATGTTGCCTTGGGAATTAATGAAAGCTGGGTATGACCAGCTGATTGTTTTCTTGCTAGAACAATAGCTTCATAATACTAGCATCTCATAATAGAGGTACTAACGGCCGTCAATTTGTTGAATGTGGGATATTTTGTATGATTTAACTTATCTATTCATTATAACTGAAAACATGTTTTGTGAAAAAAATATGAAGTATAGTTTAACATAATGCTCAGCTATTAGCCTGTAAGAATCTCGAATCAAGGAGGTTAGCAACTTGAGGTCCCATGAGATAAAAAATGAAAAGTTTCTAGCGTAATGTGATGACATACTCGACTTGTTACTTCACTAATGGCCGTGCAGACGAACGACCAAACTTTTTATCATGTCAAGGGGCATCTGTTATTTGTAGTCGGAACAAGTTTGCGATCGAGTATAACATACACTTTACATTTGACATTTTAAGTCCCAAACTCACTATATATTATTTCATCAACATCAACCCATTACATTGTCCCACTGCTGGAAGAACGAGTCTCCTCTCAGAACGAGAGGGATTAGGCTATAGTCCACCAAGCTAGCCTACTGCGGGTTGGCAGACTTCACTAACCGTTTAGATATTTCCCAGGCATGCAAATTTCCTTGCGAGGCTTAAACGGTGAAGGACACTTCACCGTTTAAGCACGTGATAATCATTAATACGCACATGACTTCGAAAAGTCAGAGGTGCGTGCCTTGGATTCGAAGTCGAGACCTTTGACTTGACAGTCCATTGGTCATATCACAAGGCTATCACTACTGCTTTTATATTATTTACTTACATACATACCATCACGCCTGTATTCCCCGCAGGGTTAGGCAGAGGTGTACTTGAAGTACACCCACATTTCGCCGGTATGTTTAGGTCCCATGTAATAGGGGGCGAGCCTATTGCCATTAACCGGGCACAAGTCCAGACTTCGAGCTGCTACTGGGAATTTCGTAGAAAAACCCAATAACACTTTGCTCGAGCTGGGGATCGAACCCAGGACCTCTAGCGTAGCAGTCGCGCTCAGGACCACTAGACTAATGAGGCAGTCTTATTATTTACTTATAAATAATATTAATATTTGGCTATAAGTAGTCAACCACGCTAGCCTACCTACTGTGGATTCGCGGATTATTATGTACTTAATTTATTATATATTTATGAGGTACTTAGATTATAGTTATTATAATCTAGCACAGTAAGATTAAGCTCCTTAGTTTCAGAAAATGGTTTCAGTACCTATGTTACTTGAAATAACGCTAGGTTAATTAAGCAGTGCGATAGATATAATACATAACAATTAGTTTAATTGGACAACAACTTACACGATATCGAATCAGAAATTAAATGGATGATAATATGATCATCATCAGTCCATTTAATGTCCCACTGCTGGGCTAAGATTTGGTAGAATAAGACGTGCTAGGCTGTAGTCCACAACACCTTTGAAAAATTCTCAGGTGTATAGGTTTCCTAACGATGTTCCCTTTACCATTTAAGCGACTGATAAGTAATTATTTCATGATTTTCATAGTCTAAAATGCCTTGAATTTTAATTCAAGACCTTTTAATTGGTAATTCAATGGTCACTAGGCTATCACTGCTTGCTGATATTTATTTAGTTTATCTTTATTTTACGCCTGCAATACAAACAAAAAAAACAAATGTAGCAACAATGAATTATAGCTGTTACCTGATCCACCCTAGAAGGGCGCGTGGGGTCTTAGTGGGTCAGGTAACAGCTATAACCCACTGTAAACAGGGTTATAGATCAAGCTAGGTATACAAATCCAGGATAGACTGGCCTCGCATTGTGCGGAAAGCGTTTACAATGCCAGGTTACTTAGTCGATACTGGATTTGTATGGCTTGAATTTTAGCCGTGCGTACAATGGGCAGCCTTATCGCTAATATGATAATAACTTATATTTTAAAATGTGTGTTTCCTTGACGCAGCATCGTTAAGCTGTTCGCACAGAACAAAGAAGATAAGAAACGAGTCGAGAAGGCCCTAAGTGAGTCCGGCCTGCCCACCGGCAAGACCGATACCATTAGCCAGTCCAAGTTCCAGTTCGAAGACTTCTTCGCGTTCTACAAAAACCTCACGCAGAGGATTGAAGTCCAGAAGTTATTCAATCACCTGTAAGTCAACTACTGTTTTATTTCCACCGTTTTTGAGTCTCGTTAGACTGCCTTGTTAGTCTTGTGGTCCCAATCGCGACTGCTACGCTAGAGGTCTTGGGTTCGATCCCCAGGTCGAGCAAAGTGTTATTGGGTTTTTCTATGAAATTCTCAGTAGCAGCTCGGAGTCTGGATATGTGCCCGGTTAATGGCAAGAGGCTCGCCCCCTATTACATGGGACCTAAACATACCGGCGAACTGTGGGTGTACCTGTACATTAAGTACACCTCTGCCTAACCCTTCGGGGAATACAGGCGTGATGGTATGTTATGTTATGTTTTTGAGTCTTTCGGTATAAGAAATTGGTGTCAAAATTCAATGGCGAATTGGCGATGTTCAAGTATCAACTTATTAGTCACAATTTATTACATATTTAAAACGAGCTGATGTTCTTATTTTTTTCAATCCGTAAGTATTTCCACAATATCCAAGAAACTGCTAAACCTGTTTTATCCGTTTTCTGTCAGTCACCATCAACCTATTTAGTGTGCCGATTCTGAGCTTAACTCTCCTCTTAGAAAAAAACGAGTTAGGTAACAGTCCACCACGCTGGTTGAGTGTGAATTACAAACAATATTTCTCAGGCATGCAAGTTACAAGTACAGTGATAGACTAAGTACAGTCATAGCCTAGTGATATGACCATTGGACTGCCAAGTCAAAGGTCTCGAGTTAGAATCCAAGGCACGCACCTCTGACTTTTCGAAGTTATGTGCGTATTAATAATTAATTATCACGCGCTTAAACGGTGAAGGAAAACATCGTGAGGAAACCTGCATGCCTGAGAGATTTTCTTGAGGGCGTGTGAAGTCTGCCAACCCGCATTAGGCTAGCGTGGCGGACTATAGCCTAATCCCTCTCGTAATGAGAGGAGACCCGTGCCCAGCAGTGGGACAATGTAATGGGTTGATGATGATGCAACAACCTCACAATGTTTTTTTTTGTCACCGTTTATGCGAGTGTTATTATTAACACGTAGGTCGGTTTCGTCCTTGGATCAGAAGGCTAGGGGCCGTATTACCACATGGATGCTGCTCTACATGTTAAATAGTGGTATCCCTCTCTCACAGCCTAAAAATTATCGTATTAATACGTGGTAATACGGCCCCTGACTTACGATATAGCAGTCTAATCGAAACATATAGGCACTCTAATAAGTCTACTCAGCGATTACAAAACTATTCGCATACTTATACGTCTACTGTGTAAGTTTTTGTGATTTTTATAAGTTCGTCGTCGTAGTCGTGTCACGGTACTTAGGTGATTACATAAGTTATTTTCATTTCACGATTCCCTAGCACGTAGGTGACACTTACGTAAGTACCTGTTAAATGTATCAATGGGTCTCTTCTTATTAGTACTCATAACCTGTTCTTGTATGCTAATTAAATGATTGGTGATGTATTTGGAGGACTACGATTATTTTGCGTTTACTCCTGATCTACTACTGAGTTGTGGTTCTAATTTTAACATAAAGCACGTTTTTTTTGCTTTAAAATCTGCTTATTGTTAAATCATGAAATTTAGTATACAAAAACGTGATAGTTTTTCTTTTTGTTTTAAAAACACAGCTTCCGTACTAGGTGGAAAGCACACCCAAACTGAGACAAGAGAGTAAGCACTAAATATCTGGATAGCACAAATATTTATCACTTGCAGGAATGGAACCCTCATCACCTTAATACATTTTTTGTTCTTATGCATCCTAGTAGTTACACGAGATAATAACACTTTAATGATTGACGCCAGTTGTATCGGGCCAGACAAGCAGTAGTTCGACCAACTCAATTAAAAATTTCTCCTCCCTTGAATCTATTGGACCCAATTGAATGTTTCGAGAAGTTATTCGCAAACTTTTGGACGGTATCGAAACATGCTCATGACCTTTAGATCAATACGCGCAGTTAGCCGGTTGCCGATTCGGTTAAGATTGTCTGGAAAATCCATTTCGGGAGCGATCCAATATTTTCCGGCAATTTATGTTGGCCGACGAGATGTGGATTGCTTGTTATTTTCATAGATTACCGTAAACCTGTGAGGGTTTCATATAATTTGTAATTTATGAGTTATTTCTTAAATATGACTTGTTATTACATCATAAAGTATACCTACTTAGTAGTCTATCATTAGGATGGTAATATATTTACCAATATCTTTCTAAAACTAGCAACGATATTAGGGAATGTGCGATATTGTAATATCGGATAATGATCGGCATGTGTTTATGCATTTATTTTTTTTTTATTCGAGAGCAGGTTGAGAAGGTCATAAAGCTTCCAAGTTTACATTTGACATTAAATTAAGTAGATGGTTGACATTATAATATAGATAATGTACTTAACCGTTTCTAACTCTTCATCCATATATTTCTTCGCGATTTATTTAAAGGTGATATAGAAAATAGGTATTCTACCTACTTTCTATTTCTTTCGTCTCCCAGGTAAGAGATGCGCAGGTGAATATTAATATAGAGCATGTAAATATACTGTGAACTATAAATAGAGCGAATCACCTTCTGCGTGTGGCGTTTTAAAAAGGTCGCGGGTCGGACCGGGCGACAATTAGTTATAATTGTTCGGGTTGTCGGGCCACTTAACCACATCAGCCAGTTGACTCCGGCATAAATCACAATTGAACCGCAACCACATCACCTTATCTACCTACATAGATTACACAAACTGTAATTTTGTTTTGTGGTCTCGCGTGTTTTTAATGTGTACATCAATCACACTGTGATGTGGTATTGGAGATTTCCTTTCTCATACATACTGTAGATTGTCTCGTAATCATAAAACCATCAGGTTCTATACTAAAAGAGGTAAAGGTATGCCAAAGTTGCGCATACCTTTATCTCTTGTACATACCGTGCAACGTGCAACATACCGTGAGAAGAGTTGAGAAGTTTACTTGTTTACATAATAATAATGTGATGTGGCGGATTGAATGAATAAACATAATCATAATATACCTTTACTATTTCATTATCATTATCATATCAGCATTAGGAAGCTCATAGCTGTATAAAGGCGTCCCCCATAGATTTCCACATCGCCCGGTTGCACGTCGCCTGTATCCTACGACGAACATTAGGTCGTCTGCCTATCTAATTGGAAGCCGTCCCACGCCACGCTTTCCGGTGCATAGTTTCCATTCAGAACCTATCTGCTACAACGGCCAGCAGTTCTACGAACTGCCCACCCATTGCCACTCAGCTTCGTCAGGAGCATTAGTTTTCCTATGTATTCAATGGATGATTTCTTAATTCAATCGGCGGTAGCCTAATGGCTAGGGCGTCGGACTTGCGATCACACGGTTGCCGGTTCGAACCCCACCCATTGCACTACCGACGTGAACCCACTTGTAACACAAGCATTTAGCTAAGCACGAGGAGTTAACAAGAATACTAGTAATGTGTGACCCACATTGCTAGTAAACTTAAAAAAAAAAAAATTGTTTATCGTTTTTACTGCAATTCACAATTTATTTATTCATCAATCCATCCATCTTAACCCTCAACTGCTGTGCACCTGTCGAGATAATTCCAATTCACTTCTCCAATTTCCATTCTCATTATCTGTCTAATGCTACTACTTTTTGCTTTCTGCCCCCGATTCGTCCATTTACTCATTTTCAATTCACAGGAAGCGGTTTCCGGTTTTTAAAAATGCATTGAGGTCGCGCAGTAATCACGAATCATATGTGGTTTAATTTTTACTTTAAATAAAAAGTTCTATTAAATATAGTTCAAAAGGTTAATTCATCATTTGAAATCATGACACGTACTAGAGACATTGAAGGGGCAAAATACCCACAGGAAATTTGCACAACAGCGGTTGGATAACATGAGTCGGTCAAGGCTAGTGAGATAACAGAAGATTTGTTTGCAGCACGGACGGCAAGCCGCATCTGTCAGCCAATCAGCTGGTGGACTTTCTAAACGTGGTGCAGAGGGACCCGAGACTTAACGAGATCCTCCACCCCTACGCCAACCTCAAACGTGCACAGGACCTCATCAAAGCATATGAACACAACAAATACCACCAACAAAGATCACAACTCACATTCGATGGATTTCTTAGGTTAGTACCCACTAAAATTATATTTTCCAGCCTAGCTCCCGGAACCGGTCTAGCATTTTTAATAAACATGTTTTTATCATATTATTCACATGTTATGGTACATTAAAGGTTTTTGTTATTTATTTATTACCACGTAGGCATAAAACAAAAAGTGTTTAATTAACTCTCCATCAGACAGTAACATAGTATAAACATACTCTTTTTACTTGTATTTAAACGAGTATAAACGGTGATTAATCTCTGTAATAAACATTAACATCACTAAACGTTGTAAGATCATAAAGAATATCAGATTGCGCCGTTTTCGTAGCTTCAAAATTTTCCTATATTGCAGGTTTTTGATGTCGGAAGACAACCCGATAGTGGCGCCGAGTAAGCTGGACCTCTGCGAAGATATGGAGCAGCCTCTTGCACACTACTTCATCAACAGCTCGCACAACACGTACCTGACCGGCCATCAGCTCACCGGCAAATCTAGCGTAGAAATATACCGACAGTGTCTGCTAGCTGGATGCAGGTTTGGAAACTTAATCATATCACAAACATGCCCCTTCTGGCGTTGACGACTTAGCTTTTGATATGGTTATAAGATGACACGTAAATCATTTATTTTTTACCCGCCATCATTAAGAGAGCTAGGCCACAAAAATGTTTTTCCGGCAGGCATGGCATTACGACGCGACGTAGAAAATAGGTTTTTCAGTTAACATAAACGTTTTCGTAGAGTAAACATACCATTTTCAATTCAATTTTGTTGTCATAGCATAGTCTACGATTATTACGCGTTCACCCAATGCAGTCGGTGATAGTATTCGGGTCTAGTTCATGAGTATATAACGAGCAAGGCCTCCAAACTTGACCTTGTCATGTTTGGGAGGCGTGGAGAGGGTTCTGACACTTTCTGCGATGACTCAAAACACTATGTATTTACAATCCTAGATAAAACTTCTGTATTTATTTGAATGAGATTTTTAAGAACCGTTAATGGAATGCGTTTTTCTGATGTCTTCTTCTCATAAGCTGTTATGGCAGGATAATAAACTATGATTGAAACAATACAGGCGCGAGACTGAAACGCACATTCTTTACAAATGTCAATTCACGCTATTTCTACGAGTTAACCAAAATATCCGCATTTTCTGCGTTGTTTAACAAAGTTTTATTGCACAATGTGCGAAAATACCAATGGCATTTAAAAGAAGGAAATCCCATTTGCCGGATCTGTAGTATTCTGAGAACGCCGGCACTTTATCAATTCAAAACCTGTTTGTTAAAAAAAAAACTAATCATAAGTAAACTTGATCGAACTGTTGTCTGTTGGTGTGTTTAATAATATAACCATCCGCGTACCACTCGAACACGTAGCATTAATTAACTACTTCACTATCGAAACTAATTTGTTTATGAAAATCTATAATATTCGTAATGCATTTTTAATAATAAATCCAATTAGTGCGGTATCGAACGTTCTGTTATCGATATTATCTTTGTGAATCGACCTGAATAATGCCGTTAGCGTATGAAAATAAATGTAAATATTTGGGAAACATATTTTATTGCGCGCTTAACATATGTGCCTTATTTTGGCTAGTTATAATTAAACGTTGCGTGCCTGTTTATATATTTTATCTATTACATAAATTGTATATCGGAATTTAAAATTTTATGACAATGTCTGCGCTTTCAAATGAGTAAGCGATTTATTTTTGAAGAGGCGTCTAATAAATAAATATTCTATGTTCTAGAATAAAACTATTTCCTTTACGTTGCATATTTATAACGCTTCAGATTTTTGAAACATTTGTCCTAGATTGTTATACTATAAAGGAATTTTTATTGGGGCACTAACATACTTAGGATTCTTCTAACTGAGTAGATAAATAATAATTATTATCGAACCAACGAGAAAACTTGGAGGACATCGCAAGAACACAGATATTACATACTATGTTGCATTTAGTCGACAATTTATATCGTCATCAATCCATTTAATTGTCCCACTGCTGGGCACGGGTTTCTTTCAGAACCAGTGGGATTAGGTTATACCACCTCGCTAGCCTACTGGGATTGGCAGACTTCACATGCCCTCCAAAAAATCTATCAGACTGCAGGTTTCCTCACGATGTTTTTCTTCACCGTTTATGAACGTGCTTATTAATTATTAATACGCACATGACTTCGAAAGGTTAGTAATTTGGCTAGGTCTTAGATTCGAACTCGATTCGATCACTAGGCCAGCTATACTCGCGGGCTTTTGTGCTTGGATCATCTGGTGTTATTTATTTTAATTCTTCTTAACCATTTATTATTGTTGTGGCCCCTATAAAAATGGGTCGAGTACCAATGCACTAGGCTATCACTGCATTCACACACACAACAATCAATATATATAAAAATCAATCGCCGTTCGTTAGTCTCGCCTAACTGCAAAAACGGCTTGACCGATATGAATAATTCTTTTTGTGTTTTGTTTGTCATAATACAGGGGTCGTTTAAGAATAAAAATAATAAGGAAAATCTTGAAAGAACACTTAAAAAGAATAAATAATATTGGTATAGAAAATCCTCTACGTGACTTGCGATATGAAACTGCCATTTTTCATATTTTTTTAAAAGATTAAATGGCATTCATGGTATCCAGTGTTTTTAAACTCTTTGGTGAATATAGGAACAGTTTATTTTTAATCCGTCCTCTTTTTCTTCCATACAATATAATTATTATATACTATAGGTTATTTTCATGTTTATTTTGATTTGTGTGCCGATTTAAACCAGAGATAATACAGAACGTTGAATAAATTAACAGAATGAAAGTTCATGCTCAAATTCAAGTTTTTTTAATGTTTAGGTACTTCAGTTATGTGTAGGTCCCAGCTCCCACCTCCGAAAGGGATATATTAATTATTTGGATAGTAATATACGGTACACGCGGCTACACAACAAGCTATACAAAACCAGTATAGGCTGACCTTGAATTGTACGGAAATTCTTGACAATGGGAGGTCAGCCTAAACTGGATTTGTATAGCTTGATGTGTAGCCGTGTGTTCAGCTAGCTAGACCAGCAAACTTCGCTCCGCCTTAAAATGGGTTACACTTAGGCCTACGCCCTGGAGTGGACGAATACGATGAAACGAAAAAAGGTAACTGTCGTATGAATATCGTTGTCGAGGCAGCAACTACCTATAACATATCTCAAGGTGCTTCACTAATGGGAATCTACCAGAGTGTCACCCAATATATGGCAGAACGAAGTTTGCCAAGCCCACTATTTAATATATTAAAACAATATTGAACACAGATGCGTGGAACTGGATTTCTGGAACGGGCGCACAGAAGAGCCGGTCATCTGTCACGGCTACACACTCGTCCAGGAGATAAGCGCCAAGGAGGTGCTGGAAGCGATAGCAGAGAGCGCCTTCAAGACTTCCGACTACCCAGTTATACTGAGCTTTGAGAACCACTGCAATCCCCGGCAGCAATCGAAAATTGCCTACTACTGCAGAGAAATATTCGGAGACATGCTGCTCGATAAACCACTTGATTCTCATCAACTTGAACCGGGTATGTTTTAGAAGTTGTCATTTTATTTATTCGGCAAACGAGCAGGCAAGCTACCTGATGGTAAGTAGTCGTCTGCAATACGAAGGTGTTGCAGACGCGTTACCGAGCCTATTTAAGGAAAAGGAAGGGGAAAGGAGAAGGAAGGTGGCTGAGGAAGTAATTGGTTTGTATAGCATTGGCTGGATTTATAGAAAACTAGCTATTTTACGTGGTTTTACTCGCTCGCGTCCCAAAAGGAGTATTTACGATATAGTTTTATGAATCAAAATCTGTCGCATTTTTTATACTCAGTATTTATACTATTATAGTATTAATGTGTAATAGATATTGTCCTGCTGCTAGGCACGGTTCTCTTCTCAGCTTCTCTCTCTCTCGTTGGCAGACTTATTACACGCCATCGAGAAAGTCTCTTCATTTTCTCTTCATCGTTTTAAGCGAGTGGTAATGAATTATTTAAGACGCATATGATTACGAAAAGTCTGAGGTGCCTGCCTTGGATTCCAACTCGAGACCAAAAACTTATAATAATAAATTATATGTTATAGTGATTTAAGCACGCTTCTTGGCTTCATTTTAAACATATCATACTGAGCGTTGCAAGAATAGCACGAATAAACTACACGATATTGAGGTAGGTCGAAAGGTAAACGATCGAACATTTACCTCCAATATTAAAGATGGTGTTTAAGATTAGAAAGATTGTTTGCGTTCAGTGCCTATTAATCTTCCAACCGTACTGTCTAAACATCAGTATCAGGAGAGTATCAAATTTTATCGAACGCTTATAAAGACCAGATGATTTTAATTTGATTTTATTAAAGGAAATGACGTATTGCGTATCCGTCGACAAGTTCTTGTCAAAGCTTACGTAATGCGGGTTGATTTGATCAAAATAGTTTCAAATTATATTGGATGTTATCTAGCCTATCAATGACGCACTCGATCAATTGTCAACGTTATTTCGGTTCTTGCTAATAATCCTCATTGCTCTTATAAATATTGTGATTATCTTTTTGGTACCATTGACGCAACTTGATCGGAGCTCGACACTTTGATGTTGGTACACCTGCAGTATTTACGTTGGCCTACAACCAAGCGTCTGCCGCGTTATGACATGTAAACATAGAGACAGTTTGTTTTCACTAGATCACGTACTACAAGTACGGGTTCTAACGTCTCGTTTGTATGTTGTTTTAATCGGTCCTTGACTTTGAAGGCATGCTTATATTTTATTAGGTTGAACCGCTGAGCGAGTTTTAAAAAAGAGGAGAGAGAGCTTTAAAAAAAGGTTTTTTTCAAGTGTATGTGTAAGGAAAAAAATATAATTCTATTGTCAATAAAGCCCGTTGTCCACTCACTGGTAATATAACTTCGTAATTAATACGATTAACGGTCTTATCACTAGGATATCGCTGCTTAATGTCATAATATTAGTTTGTATTATCGTTAGTCAACGAAAAATTCCTTGATGTGTCGATCTGCCTGTGTGCGCCGAGCCTAAAAATATCATTAAATTAAACCTTTCCAAAATAGAGTTATGACATTTAGACCATAGGTTTTTGAACTTTATTTGTTTTAACAAGGATTTTCTCATTGTGTTTTTAATACCGATATGTGCCAAAAACCTGGTGTTTAACAACAAAAGTAATCTTATGCTGATCTACTTCTGAAATAATGTATTTGAAAAGATAACACTTCGTGAATTTTATGAATACCCGTAGTCGCATTATAGAATATTTGAGCCGCGCTGACTCGCCTACAAAATATAGACGAACTATTTTTCTTAGGCATTATAGCTTATTTATGTTAATCTAATAGAATACGTTCATATAGCGATGCATCTATACAATTATTAGTAATGATAGATGACACAAAAAGCCGGTAAGATACAGTTTGTTCGATATAACTCTGCTCATCTGAAGGTAGTCGTTCCGAACTGTCATGCTAGTAAAATCACTTTATTAAGGGCCTGTTTCACCACCTCCGGATAAGCACTATCTACCAGATAATTCAAAATTGGAACAGAATTTGTATGTATTTAACAGTCAGATTATTTATCGGGCACTTATCAGAAGGCGGTGAAACGGGTGTTTTATACATAAATAACGAAATTAGTAAGGAAAATAATCACGAACGCGGAACATTTACAGCCCCAATTGGCTTTATACGGAGTTGTTAAATAAAATATGAAGCGTCGGTAGCCTAATGGCTAGGGCGTCGGACTTGCGATCATATGGTTGCCGGTTCGAACCCCACCCATTGCACTACCGACGTGAACCCACTCGTAACACAAGCATTTAGCTAAGCACGAGGGGTTAACAAGAATACTAGTAATGTGTGACCCACATGGCTAGTAATCTTTTTTAAAAAAGAAAAAAAAAACCACTACTAACCCACTTCCAGGCTACATTAGACGAGCATAGTTATTTCGAAGAAACTGTAATTTTGTATGCATGTAGTGGACATGTTAATAATCAGGAAAGTTCTAAAGGGAGGTAAATTAAAAAAACTGTAGGTGACGTGATCCCTCATCGGCCGTTGAGGACCTAATTTTATTGTGTTTCGTCACACACAGAAACACACAAATTGAGTCTAAGTGAAAGCTATTAATCCTGAACCTTATTACCTATGGTTAATGTACCAATATTTTGTGTTATCAAGGAGGGGAGCTGCCGCCTCCTTCGTTTTTGCGCAACAAGATCATTATCAAGAACAAGAAGAAGCATCATCACTACCACAAAAAGGAGGATTCGGTGGCTTCCGAGGAGAATGAACCACAACCGGAGGTGCCGCAGGGCAACGGAGATGTCACCTCGGCCTCGGTAAGTATACTACACTACTGTATAAAACAAAATTGTTTGTTTGTACGCTTGGTCCTTTTGACTACGCAACAGATTTTGATATTTCATTTTGATATTCTATTATCTAGATAATTTCCTCCAGAAGGTTTATATGTCTAATAACATACCGTCATGCCTGTTTTTCCCGAAGGGTTAGAGTGGTGCCAAGCGCGACTGCTACGCTAGAGGTCCTGGATTAAATTTCCCAGATCGACCAAAGTGGATTTTCTGTGTAATTCTCAGCCTTACCCTTCAGGGATACAGGCGTGATGGTATTTTATCTACAATCACAAAAAATGTGTGGTATTGTTCGGGAAAAGTCATCGGAAAATACTATGATTTCAATAGTCGGATTCCCCTGTATTTGGTTATTATTGATAAAGTTCTTTTTATTGTATTTGGCATAAATGCATGTTAATATTTTCAGTTATTAATGGAAAAGACACTTCAAAGTGTTGGCGTTCTTTGTAACATGCCATTTATGTATTTTATAAAATTTAGCATACTGATGTAATTCCATTTTTATAGTTTATTTTAATAATTTTCTGATTAACTGAAATTACCGCGAAATGCCAGATTTTGGATCCGGATCTAACAAAATATGGATACCGATTACGTATGCATACCTTAAGATTACAAAAGTCGCTATGTAGCAAGCAATATTTAGGTTTACATCGAAGCAATCTACTCGTATTTAACTCGTTATATATATTTAATGAAAAATAATAGATTCTCCGGACTTTAATTGACGTTGATTTTATGTATTTGGCAAAACACACATCGGAAAAAATAGATAATCATTTTAGTGTCTTGTTTTACAATAAGAGAGAATCAGTTCAGATAATAGTTCAGAGGAAAATTATCATCAATTTTCGTTTTATTGGAATCTAGGAAAATAATTTACATTATTTAACATTATTTTCCTCTTACCTATTCTCTGAACTAATCCTCTGTTGTTGAAAAACAAGATATGTAAATTATAACCTGTTTTTTTTCTTCGATGTTTTCGTCATGTCATCTGTTGATTTTTTTTCAAGTTCCACGAATTTAAATATGGATCTTTCCTCTTATTCCAAAACGTTTATTACGTGTCCTCTTAGTGGGTGGGTGGGTGAAAGGCAGGTTTTTTATATATTTTAACTTTTTTTAATTTTTGTCATTAGCTTTTCACAGGTTTATTAAGGGTTTAGGAATAAGGCACCCAGAATCCACGCTCTTCAGAAAATATTATGAGTGTTTTGTATGACTGCTTCAGTCTAGTGGTCCTAAAGCCGACTACTACGCTAGGGTTCCTGGGTTCGATTCCCAGGTCGAGCAAAGTGTTATTGGGTTTTTCTATTAAATTCTCAATAACAGCTTGGAGTCTGGATTTGTGCCTGGTTAATGGCAATAGGCTCGCCCTTCTCGATCCTTCGGGAAATACAGGCGTGATGGTATGTTATGTTTTGTATTTTTATTCGTGAACAGTTGACACATCATGGTTCATCTGAGTCTTCCGACTCGGAGAGTTCCTCGGGTGAAGAGGAGGCGGGCGGCGTGGAGGACGCGGTGGGAGAGGACGTGCGCGAGACTCACGCGGGCGCGGAGATCTCGGCGCTCGTCAACTACGTGCAGCCTGTGCACTTCAGCTCCTTCGAGAACTCTGAGAGTGAGTTACCGAAAGCCTGCCCTCGTTATCCCCATAGGTCTGTCCCCAATACACATGCCTCTTTGTAACAACAGAGCAGAGCCAGCCAGTGAGAGCCAGCGAGTTAATGATTGTCCTTTAGAACCAGTGACGCTGTTGCCCATCCGTGGAGGATTTATTCTCGCAGATTTGGGAGTATATCCCGCCATCTGGTGTTCAATTAGGTTGACGTTTGGGGAAGCTAGATGAGGTGGGCTTCCCCCTTACGCCCCGTGAGTGCAGCTTCTTCTTATTGCTATAAGTGTAGGTCGGGGAGGACGCCCGCGGACGCACGCGGCGCCGGAAATCTCTGCCATAGTAAACTACGTGCAACCTGTACACTTCAGCTCCTTCGAGAATGCTGACAGTTAGTATTGTTTTGTTTTTATTTGCATTTTATTTTTCATGCCTTTTTAAAATAATTATTGTGCAGTGTATAAGCGCAACAACAACCCCAATACATTGATTCGTAAATGTACCTATTAATTACTTATATAGTTTAAGTTTTTCTGTTCTTACGTTAATTATTACATTGGGAATTGGTGTGCAGAAAAGAACCGTTTCTACGAGATGTCATCGTTCGACGAGAAGCAAGCGACCACGTTGCTAAAGGAGCGGCCGATCGAATTCGTGAACTACAATAAGCACCAGTTGTCGCGTGTGTACCCGGCGGGGACCAGGTTCGATTCTTCCAACTTCATGCCACAGGTGAGAACACATTATTATTATTTTTTTTTTAACCCCACGTGCTAAGTTAAAATGCTTGTGTTACGAGTAGGTTCACGTTACCTTATCAACAATTTGATAATAATCAATGAAAGTATAATTTACATTTTAAGCTTGTAATGATAATTATAAGTGTTCTAAACGCGGATTTGCTATTAATCTTCACGTTTTGTTATTTATTTACATGCCCTACTGATACTAGGAATTATTCTTATAAATATATTAGATTCTCATAAAAAGCGTTTAGTACTTACTTACTTTACCGGTACGTATGTAAATACACGTTAATAGTACGTTATAGTATTACTATGTAGTATTAAATAAATATTCTTTCTTTATTAATAGCCCTTTAGTTCGATTAGTTTACCGTTAATGGTATATTTCTGAGAAGGAAACCTATATTACATAATATGTCAATCAATTTAATAGGTCGGATTTGACAGGAGCTGACTCTGGAATCAAAGATTGGGTTGCTAAACAAGCTATTCTTGAGACGTTTGGGTAGATTTTTTGTTCGAATTTATTCGATTTGGTCTATTTCGTTTTCTTGTGATAAACATAAAAATTCGAGGTCTCTTTTCAAGTTAAAACAGTAGTAGTGTTATCAAATATCCTAATTATACAATAAAGGGCAAAATCTGAACAACCATTGCAGCTTTTGTTTTGACCTGACCTATAGAATGTTTATTTTTTATTATTTGATAGCTTACTAGCCATGTAGTTAGCACATTACTAGTTATCTTGTTAACCCCTTGTGCTAAGCTAAACGCTTGTGTTACGAGTGGGTTCAGATCGGTAGTGCAATATTTTGAACCGACAACGGTCTTAATTCAAGTTGTAATTTAAATGTCTTGCAGGTTTTCTGGAACGCCGGCTGCCAATTAGTGGCGCTTAACTATCAGACGTTAGATCTAGCCATGCAGTTAAACTTGGGCACCTATGAGTATAACCAACGATGTGGATACCTCCTCAAGCCAGAATTTATGCGGAGAAAGGTAAGTTATGCTTTATTTTATCGGTACAACAAAATTTTTCGTTTGACCTTTCAATAAAGTTGTAATTTCAATGTTAGTAATGACGTTTAATGTCCACTTTATTCCTTCCAAAGTACTCGCAAACAACAAGCACCATCACAATAGAACATAAATATCTGAATATTTTTACTACGTTAATGATAATATATCTAATAATACCATTTATGTCTAATGTTGCTAAGTTTGCTTCTCAGTACGTAATATTTTGTAGGGTACAATATGTACACACGGCTACAGGTCAACCTATGCAAATCCAGTTTAAGCTCATCTCGCATTGTATAGACTTATCATACAATAAAAGGCCAGCATAAACTGGTTTTGTATAGCTTGATGTGTAGCCGTGCGTACCTACAGATGAGATAAGAATTTTTCATAATACTATAAATCTCCGAACAAAATCTTACGTCTAGTTGACATTATTACCGTCTTTTCAATAGACATCATCATCTTCCTGCCCTCTTCTCAAGTTATTTGATTTCGGCGCAGGTTTCCTTTTCTTCCATTCATCCCTGTTAGTCGTCATCTCATCATTCAATCACTTTTTCAATCTTAATCCATCCAACTTTTCTTAGGTCTCCCACTACCCCTCCATCACTCCACATTAATATTCAAAACTCTTTTAGTAACACGCGTTGCCATGTTCCCATACCAAAACAAACGATTCCCTTGTATTTTTTTTTCTCTGGTGCCACACTTCTTTAGACATAAGGATAATAATTGGAGCTGTCCTGTAAAGAATTGCTGGGGCTGTATTGTATTTAGATTTCTGACAAATAAAATGTTTAAATGTATAACTAGGATTTTCTCCTATATCATGGGTGCTTGGGCAGTCATAGACTAGTGATATGACCATAGGACTGCCATGTCAGAGGTCTCGAGTTCGTACTTATACTTAATTATCACGCGCTTAAACGATGAAGGAAAACATCGTGAGGAAACCTGCATGCCTGAGATATTTTCTCGATGGCGTGCGAAGTCTGCCAACCCGCAGTAGGCTAACGTGGTGGACTCAGCCTGTCCTCTCATTCTGAGAAGAGACTCGTGCCCAGCAGTGGGACAATATACCTATGGGTTGATGATGATGATATATTCCGGACAGAAATCAAGTACTTGTAGTAATCAAATCAAATCAAACATTTATTTGTACTTTGTGTACTTAGAGCTTATGTTATACTGGAAATGTGTAGATGTCTGACCGTGAATCATATTATGATTCAGTCAAAGTGGCCATTTTGACCTCCCTGTGCGGGAATTGAACTCAAAACCCGTGGTGCAGAATCAGATCGTGCAGTCACTATGCCAAACGAGCGAATTAATACAAGGATAACATATTGTATTCATGATTCCCATTTCAGGATCGCCGGCTGGATCCGTTCGCAGAGAGTACAGTCGACGGTATAATAGCTGGCACGTTGTCAGTGACAGTGCTGTCGGGACAGCTGCTCACGGACAAGCGCTGCGGCACCTACGTCGAGGTGGACATGTTCGGTCTGCCAGCTGACACCGTCCGCAAGAAGTTCCGCACGAGGGTCGTGCCCAACAACGGCATCAACCCTGTCTACGGAGACGAGCCTTTTGTATTTAAAAAGGTAAGCTGTTTATGGTATACAGGAGGGTGCATGGTTAGATAATCTAGCTGCGCTTGCCGCGGCTACTCTATGGATGGGTGATCGTTCTTAGCACATTGAAACTCCGATATATCGGAGAGCACTCAAAGCAATTTTTTTAAGGAAAAAATCTTGGGTTGTCTCTTGATGTAATCCAATTTTGGTGATTTTCATCGTAAGACCTCAGTTGTTAAATCCCATAATTATGCCCAGTACTTTCGCTGGCTAAATTGCCCTTCAAACTGGAACAAAAAAAAATGTAAGCACATTATGCTTCACGGTCTAATATAAAACACATGGGTTTCCATATTTACATCGAAAAACCATACGCGCAAAGGTTATTCTGACGTCAGGATGAATGACGTAAAATAACACCACATATCAGTTACTTATTGTTGATGTTGCGGTTAGTTTAATTGACATATATTACACACAAGGAAAACTAGACTCATAATAAGTAATACCTATCCTTCTGAAGAAAAGCGGAAATTGTTACAACTGTCGTAGCTAACAGCATTATTCCCATAGAATATCGACGCCAAGTAGCAGTATTCATGCTGTTGCGTTTCGTACGGTGAGTGTGGAGCGCCGAAGGTCCAATTCCGCCCTTAGTCCTCTTTCTTCTTCTTTTCTCCTTCCCCTCCCTTTTCCATAAATAGGCTCGGCAACGTATCTGCAACTATTTTGGAATTGCAGATGTCCATGTGCGGTGATGACTATCAAATATTACTTAGCATCTCGCTCGCTTGCTCGTTTACCGAGTTATCCCATAACAAAAAAAAATTCTAGTGGTCCTAAGCGTGACTGCTACGCTAGAGGTCTTGGGTTCGATTCCCAGGTCGAGTAAAGTGTTATTGGGTTTTTCTATGAAATTCCCAGTAGCAGCTCGGAGTCTGGATTTGTGCCTGATTAATGGCAATAGGCTCGCCCCCTATTACATTGGACCTAAACATACCGGCGAAATGTGAGTGGACATTAGTACGCCTCTGTCTAACCCTTCGGGGAATACAGGCGTGATGGTATGTATGTATGTAAAAAAAACAGCTACAGTAGCTAAGATTTCTATAACATTCTTTAACTTTAGGAAAGTTTTGTTTCGCCGTATCTGAACTTTAATTCCATAACAGTAGAAATGTTTTTTTTTATCTCTTTGAAGTAAGTTGATTGGTCGTTACTTGAAACAGTATAGCATATAAAATGACAATAATATATAATGTGTAGTGTTCGCGCATCTCTTTGAATCCCGCCATATGGGCCGTGTCACTGCGGACAGATTGTTTATACGTCACTCGCGCCTGCTCTGGCATCGACACAACGGTATTCAGACAGTCAGCCACTATAAATGTTATAATGATTGACTTAACGAGTTAGTGCAATTAGAAAGTGTTTTAAATGTTCTCTGTTATAATGTATAGGCATAATAAATTAAGTTAAACGTATTGTGGTTGATTTTGGTGTGAATTTATCCTGTTGTCTGTCTGTGGGAGTGCAGATCAGCTGATAACATACCGGGTTAGGCGGAGGTGTACTTAATGTACAGACACAGTTCACTGGTATGTATAGGTCCCATGTAATAGAGGGCGAGATTATTGCCATTCACTGGGTACATCTCCAAACTCTGAGCTGCTACATACATACATACACTCACGCCTTTTTCCCATAGGGGTAGGCAGAAACTACAGAACGCCATCTGCTACGATTCTTGTATACTTCTTTTGCTTCGTCCACATTCATACATCTTGTCATACACATGCGCCGGTTGCGGGTACTACGCACCTGACCGTTCTGAAGGATCTCACCAATAAGGTCGTGGTATGCCTTTCTAGGGCGTCCCCTCCCGGCGACTCCACTGACATTCGCTTCATAAATCCCTTTCGTTAATCGCCTCATCATCCATTCTCTCGACATGTCCAAACCATCTCAGCATACCCCTTTCAATGCGTGTCACTATATCATCTTTTAAACCGCAACGCATCAACTCCCTTAAGGCACTATTTCTCAATCTATCATTCCGAGTTACACCACGCATACTTCGCAAGGAACGCATCTCCACAGCATTAATTCTACTTTCATGTTTCTTCTGCCATACCCAACATTCCCTTCCATACATAAGTGTGGGTACCAGCACGCCACTGTGGATAGCCAGCCGTGCCTTTTTTGACACGGACTGGTTAGCCACTGCTTTCCACATCTGAGCTGCTACTGAGAATTTAATAGAATAACCCAAAAACACTTTGTTCGATTTGGGAAACGAACCCTAAGACACCATTAGACTAATGAGGCAGTTAATCTGATACTGGAGTTGAGTAGTCAGGACTGATAGTGCTCCAATTTATCCTTTTGTTTATCATATTACCCAAAAACGTACATAGGATAAGTGGTCGGGCTTATATATTTAATGAGCACTTGCGCTTAAGCTTCTTGCTATACAACATGAATAAGAGTTGGTATTCATTAATAAAAATAAATATGTCGCAATTTATACTGCCATGAATCTAGAATGTATTATAGACGAACATTTATTATTTTAAATAATAATATGTTTTTTTTGCAATTAATCTGATTATTGTCCATTCATTTATTGGGAGTATGAGCAAAATGAATTAAAAGATAAAAATTATTCTTAAAAATTACCAAAAGTCAACGCCGCATCTTAGATATTTTGTTTACAAAAGAATACTTACACTAAACTTAATATAGTTTCAACAAAATTAGCCATTAAATGTAACAAAGAAGAGATACGGTTATAAATTTTTTTAATCGCCAATTAAAAGGCAAATCTATCAATGACAGCGTTTTTTCTAAAAGCGAGTAATTGTACATTTCACAGATGTTTACACAGTGGTACGATTTTTATCCACGATGGCCATTAACCTTGATTCGGTTTGTTGTTCCGCTGTTGATTCTAAAAACAATAGAAAACCTTTTAAACGCAGGGCGAGAGGTAACGGATCGCGTATGTTTTCTATAGAAAAGGTCATGCGTAAATAATAAAGATCTTTGTTTTCTTTAGTCATTCTATTAAGATAAAAAGCTGTTTAATTTCCAAGGTTATATTTTATACTAATACTTATATTGTATATTTTATAATGATCTCACTTCGTTTCGTATGAGAATATTAATACGAAGGGACGGATGAATAGGTTGACCTGTAGCCATATGTACAAATTAAAAACAGCATCCTCTTCCAAGTCGGTCTATAATACCCACTGCGGACCCAGGTTGTGATGAAGCGATCGCTTACCTTTTCCTTTTTTTTGTCGGGGTTGGAAATGCTTTATGCACTACCCATCGCCCCCGGGAGAGCGATGGGGTGTGTCGGACTCCGCTCTGAAAAGAGCGATCTACCGACTAAAACCAATCTCGGCGTTTCGCGTCATCACTTTAGTGCCGTGAATACGGGAGCGCTGTGACATTCATCCGCAGCCCCGGCAGTTGCGGGCCGCCTATTCGGCCCCCTACGCGTAAGGGGAAAGTGACGTAGTGGTGCTCCCTCTCCTTCTTCCGATTCGACCGATCTGCGTCGCGGGGCGCGGAAACTGCAAAACCGCGTCGCCTGCTCGGGCCTTGTGAGTGGGCGGTCAGGCTTCTCCAAGTCCGCCGCCCGTGGCCCTTTATGCACGATTACTTGTGAATTTAATGAGCTTGGAAAGGATGATAGTGTTAAGAGGTGAAGCGTCTGCGTGCAGGTGGTGCTGCCGGAGCTGGCCATGCTGCGCATAGCGGCGCACGAGGAGAGCGGGCGCCTGCTGGGGCACCGCGTGCTGCCCGTGGTGGGGCTGTGCCCCGGCTACCGCTCCGTCAACCTGCGCACCGAGCTGGGCCTGCCGCTGCCCGCCAGCCTGCTGCTGCTCGTCGTCGTCAAGGTACCGAGCGGCCTTATGACCACCGTGCCTGTAGCTTCTCTTAAAGAGCCAAACTCTTGTCACCGAAGTAATCGCTACTGGCGCTTTTTAACTTTTAATAAGACTCGATTCTCACTCTTCTCTTTAGTTTTGTATGAAACTTCGTTCTTCGCTTTTCCTTAATTTAAATACTAATAATAATATTGAGATTAAAAAAGTTAGTTCACCATCCTTTCTAAACTGGTATAAATCTCCAAATATCACTAAACATGTGAATAAATTTCTTGTAATTTTTTTTTCTATCAGGATTACGTACCAGATCGGCTGTCCGAGCTAGCAGAAGCTTTGGCGAATCCAATCAAGTACCAGAGTGAGTTAGATAAAAGGGAACATCAGCTCGCGAAGCTTACGGAAGACACCGATGTACCGAGCGAAGCCCGAGCCGACCCGACCAACAGGCCCGGGAGACCTGACAGGGCAGAGGGACACGACGATACCAGGCGATCCATCGCCTTCTCTGTAAGTTGAAATACTTGATGCCAGATATCGAAAACGACAAGACAAGCTTTCTGACAAACATGCTTGTTAAAATGGTTTAAAAATGCGGCCTGATGATTTTAAGGCTAAGCACTACGGCTGCGGAAATTTGATTCCAGTCGTTTTGTGTAAAATACTGCTCTATCTCGTTACTGGACGCTGATCTCAACATAGTAAAGGACGGCGAGAAACGAACATTTTGCTCAATTATTGTCAGTGTACAGTCGCCAGCACATCAGGTTATACATTACTGTCAAAAATCTCCAATTGAATTTAAACCTTAAAACGTTGATTATTAAGTTCATAATCGAATGAGAAGATTTTACATTTTGTGGTAACCTGATATGCTGGTACCCGTACAAACAGCACATGCGGGCAAGCAGTTATACCAATATTGCATATGTTTTGCAGGTTAAATTAGAGGATGCGCCAGAGGGCAGTCCGCTTAAAGAGACTGCAATCGAGACCAAGAAACTAATAGATAGTGAGGTCGTAGCGTCACCATTACCCGACAATGATAAGACCGCGGAGGGTATGTATTGCTATCAATCTAATTACCGTCGCACTGCTGGGCTCGGGTCTTTTCTTAGAATGAAAGAGTTTAGGTTATAGTTTAGCTTGCTGCCAAAATGCAGGGTGGCAGACTTCATATAATATGTCAAAAATAAATCTCAGACATGCATATTCCCTTACGATGTTTTTATTCACCGTTTAAGCGAGTGATAATTAATTAAAATATGCACATGATTGTAAAAAGCAAAGGTTATCACTAGGCTATAAGTCAATTTTCGGATATTTTATGTCGATTACTGCAAATTTTCGTCAGTCTTCATCTGTTTATCATTTTGAGGACGACACATTTGTAACTAAGCTCATAAACCAATTTTCACATCTTTTTTTTAAATCGTTACCAGTTCAATTAGTCTACACAGTGGTCTAATCAATCCATATTCTTTTAGAAACGGAAAGCCAAACGAATGGTACGTCGGATGAGTCTTTAGCAGAAACCCTGGAGGCTCTGCTATCACTGAAGGTGGTTCGCGAGAAGCAGACGGAGTTAGCGCGGAAGTTGGATGCGCTGCGGCGCAGGTGTGACAAAGAGAAGAAACCCGCCACCTCTAAGTTCTACGTCACCAACAAACTATTACCGAAAAAGCACTCCTCCAAAAACCTGTAAGTTGGTACTATATTTTTAGATATACCGTTTAGGAGTTAAAACTATTCGCTCTGAGATAAAAATGCTAGGTGCAGATAGATTTAGAAAAAAAAAACGATTAGAAATTGGTTTAGATATAAAGGTCAGGTGCGTGGTACCCGCAACCGGCGCATGGTATGAATGTCGACGAAGCAAAAGAAGTATGCAAGAATCGCAGCAAATGACGTTCTGTAGTTTCTGCCTACCCCTATGGGAAAAAGGCGTTACTGTATGTATATATATGTATGCATAATTTGATAACCAACAACGTGCCTCGTCGGAGATCAACATCAGAAGAAGATTTTTTTAAAATCACAATGACAGATGGTTTGGGTTTTAGATTATGTCACAAGGTGGCGCTAGTAGTATCTATATTTTGATATTTACAACAGTCATGTTTTGTAATTTAATAATAATATAATGATAAAATCTTTTTATTCTGATCAACATAGGACCCATTTTTTGTTAGTACAACATTTTTTATAATTAAATTTACCAATGCTGGTGGATTATAGCGGCGAAGAGAAGTTCGATAGTTGTATTATATTGACAAAACAGTAAACCTTAAAGTGTCGCTTGATACCACATAGGTTCATAAGAGTACGCATAAACGGAATACCGCCGCGCGTCGGTATTCCGTTTACGTTAAAACAACCCAAGGAGAACAAGTACAAGAAGCTTTCTAAAATCCTATAAACTACTTCGGCAGAATTTAGAGGACTTTATTTACATACATTGTATGTTTCATAATGTAACAACTAGCGTAACGTGGTGGACACGTTTTAGAGACGTGGCCGACCGGGAACTACTCAGTGGAGATAAATTATACTCAGAACACAAAATATACACATTTATTGACACTAGGGTTGATTATCTTTTTGTATTTTTTAAGCATTTTCCATGCAAAGATTATTAAGTTATTTTAGTGACGTCGCCTCAAAGACGTAAATTAAAAATGTGAAGGCAAATTTCGACATGGCGGGTGGGAGTCGCGGTGGCTTAGCGGTCATAGCGTCTGGTGTACTTAACCAGAAGACGCAGGTTCGAATCCTGCCCGCGGTCGTATTTTTCCTTCACTAAAATAACTAGGGTTGATGTTAACACAAACTAAGTACAAAGATATAACGAGTAGGGTGAGTTAAGCTCAGGGAGGGGTTCGGCGAAGGCTTCGAGGCGAGGTCCGACCGGTAGAGGGCGGCATTTAACTGGGTAGCTGCAGCGGGAAGAAGAAGAAGCTCGCGCGTCGTCTGCAAAGCTATTTATAGCGACGCGCGGGGTGAGGCTTGAGGTGTGGGGAAGGAGCGGTGAGCGCGGACCATGTCACACTAGTTAATTTAGATTTGATAAAAGCATCTGAAAGGAGCCCTTCATTGCCTTCTATTTATCAATTACTTGTTCTAATTTACCGTAATAACATTATTTATGAGTCAAACATCTGACTGACTTATACTAAGAGCCCACGAACTAATTTTTGATCGGAAAATTTTGTTGACATGAGTGCAAGATTCGCGGTTTAAATCGCAGAATTTGGGTGCTTCTTTGGTGATTCTGGGAATTTGGGTGATTCCTTGTCCACTGAGTTGAAAACCAGGCACAGTCTTCTAACTCCTTAAGGAGAGCTCATTCAAAGTAGATTAAGTGATCAGGAGTGCAGTGATAGCCTAGTGATATGACTTTTCGAAGTGACGTGTGTTAATTTTATTATAATTTATGTTAAAATATTTTATTAAACGGTGAAGGAAAACCTCGTGAGGAAACCTGCATGCCTGATAGATTTTCTTGATGGCGTGTGAAAAGTCTACCAACGTGCAGTAGACTATAGCCTGTTCCCTCTCGTTCTGAGAGGAGACCTGTGCCCAGAAGTGGGACAATGTAATGGGTTGATGATGAAGTGAATTGACGCGTAGATAACTCTTATCTACGCGTCGTAAAAATGTGTTACAAGAAAGTGGCGGTAGCCTAATGGCTAGGGCGTCGGACTTGCGATCCTGTGGTTGCCGGTTCGAAACCCACCCATTGCACTACAAACGTCAACCCACTCGTAACACAAGCGTTTAGCTTAGTACGAGGGGTTAACAAGATTACTAGTAATGTGAGACCCACATTGCTAGTAAGCTTTTTTTATTGGAATGCCTAATTAGTCTAGTGGTCCTAAGTGCGACTGCTATAGTAGAGGTCAGTGGCAGCTCGGAGTCTAGATTTGTGCCCGGTTAATGGCAATAGGCTCGGCCCCCTATAACATGGGACCTAAACATACCGGCGAAATGTGGGTGTACATTAGTACACCTCTGCCTAATCCTTCGGGGAATACGGGCGTGATTGTATGGTATGTTATGTTTTTTTTTATGTTGTTGTAGGAACAGTGAAGGTGCGTTGAATACGGAGGAGGCGACCGGTGCGAGCGGTGCGGGTGGTGCGGGCGGTGCGGGCGGTGCAGGCGGTGCAGGTGCAGGCGTAGGTGCAGGTGCAGGTGCGGGTGCGAGCGCAGGTGCGGGTGCAGGCGCAGGCGCGGGTGCATCGTTCCTGTCGGTGGAGCGCGAGCTCCGCCTTAAGTGCCACCACGCCGTGTACGCAGCGCTCGAGAAACACTTGCGCAATGATCAGCATCGCCAGATTAAAGAGCTCTCGGTCAGTATTCACTAAACACAATATCTTGAACATCTATATCTATCTATATTATATGTATGTGTCATCGTAAAATTGTTAATACCGTTAGATTATAATCTATCTCGCGAGATTGTAAACTGTCGATAGATTGTGAATTCAACTTACTGCTTACAATTGAACGCATTATTTTTCGGTAGATTATAATCTATCGAAGTGAAACCATTGAATTATGAAACGGCATGTGACGGAACGGACCTCGCGCGCATATTGGTTGAACGTCATGTGCTTCGCCCCGCCTTATTTGGTTGTCAGTTTGTTGATTGTCGAATGTAATGACGTATTCTAGTAGATTTAAAAAAAATAAGTTTGGTTCTAGCACTCGCCAGCCACTGCCGCTCGCTTTGCTCGTTTGGCTCGTGTGATGGTTACAGTTCTAACCTAACCGATTTCGTATTTAGAATTTTGCGGCGAACTTGAAATTTTGAAATATTGCGGCGCGAGACACATGTTTCATGACCAATCAGCACGTCAGGTGCGTTCTATCGCATGCCATTTCACAATTTGACGGTTTCGCTTCGATAGATTATGATCTACCGAAAAATAATGCGTTAAATTATAAGCAGTACATTGGGGTTCACAATCTATCGACGGTTTACAATCTCAGAAGATAAATTATCATCTTACGATGTTTGCAATTTTACAGTGACATATATAATTCTCGTGTCACAGTGTTTGTTATCGAACTCCTCCGAAAGGTTTGACCAATTCTTATAAAACTTTTTTTGTGTATTTGGTAGGTCTGAGAATAGGTCCCAGGCTATTTTCTATACGCCTGCCCTCACCCCCTATTTTTACCGCGATTTTAGTATAGCGGAACAACGTTTGCCCGCACAATTATCTTATATTATTCTTAACTTAAATATAAAAATGAATAGTTGTTTGTTAGTCGCGTAAAACTTTAGAACGGCTAGACCGATTGGGCTGTTTTTATTTTTATTTTGTGGAAGTCTAGAGAATGTTTAAACGGTGAGAAAATATGCAAAAATTGTACCCGGTAAGTGTCGCTGCGATCGAGTTCGGGCAGGACAACGTCTGTCTGGTACATAAAAAAAATTAAACATAGATACTATCGCAGGCGCCTCGCCTTATTTATTCAAGGCATTTAACCTGGTGGATCAGTAGCTCGGTTATATCGACAATGCTATATGACGCCGCGCTTACAGCTACCCTAATCTAAGGCGGGTTAGGTTAGGCGGCGGTGCATATAGTGACGGGTGAATAAGCAAATCCACTAAAGTATTGAGAACGGCCACGCAGTGTCGCGTTTTAAAGCGATTTTTTTTATTAAATTTTAAACATAGCATATTTTTAATTTTTCGATTGAAAGAGACAGCGAAGCGATGTTGCCCACGCACCTAGCAGTCATTTAGCGCATGCGCGCTACTGATTTAGTCGTAAAATTAACTGCGCCGCTATTTGTGTACAACTTCGGACACGCAACTTTTTCGAATTTATTGTAAGCGTGGAGATCGCAGGCGCTATCTGCCTGAACCCCGCCACGCTCGTGAGATGGCCGTCGCGTTGCGTTAAGGTTCTGATTAGTGCGCGCAACAGTGAGTCTACGAAGCATCCTGTACGGGTCGAGCTCACGCAATGCGGATACAGAGGCGATATGTGTGTGTGTGTGTGTTATTTAGGACTAAGCCGTTTTGTTGGTGCTCAGCCACAAACAGATAAATTTCGATTTTATAAAAAAAAATGGATTATTGTGCATAATTTCCGCAAAATGTAGTGTCAACTCAACAATAACTATCGTGAATCGATTTAAAATACTTTTGGTTCTCTGCCAAGTTCAGTGTGTGTAATTTTATTTGAAAAGCATAATTAGTGTAAGTATTTTATTCTAAGATGACTTTGTGCTTTTCGATTTAAAGAGCAAGTCTAGCAGCGCACATACTTTATAAATATCGGTTGGCCTCATAATATCAATTGTTTATAAATGTATTATCTTGAAGTCTTTTATTATCACCAGTGGTGCTAAGATTGTGTTCCTTAAGTGATTCTTAATATTGTATGTAATTTTTTTGCTAAGATTTTTTTCTTCGGAAAATCTGAAAACAGTGTTGGTTTTAATTGAAATAAAAACCATCGATTATTATGGTGCTATTAAATACTTGCAGTGGCAGCACTGCTCCAAGCGTTTATTTAGTTTCTATTAAAGTGTGGACGGACGTATACAACATGGGCAGGTTTACCGACGAAGATATTGTTAAATTAATAAATTTAGTAGGCAAAAGCCGTGATTTATATGATCCGACTAGTACTAAGTTTAAATCTTCAATTCGTCGAGCTGCAATATGGGACGAAATCTCCAGTAAATTAAATAAATCCTGTAAGTACCGAATCATTTCTTTTTTCCAAAAGAGGTTATGCGAGACTTTTATCAATAACGGCGTGGTAACAAAAACTTTCTTATTATAAAGCTCGAAACAATCATAAAGGAACTGTTTAGGATACTACAATTTACTTAATATAGATTTTTTTTTTTAAGTTGCTCAAATCTAAGAAGCCGGCTTAAAATTTACTCAGCCGAAGAAGTCAGCTGATGCAATCCCCATCAAATTGAATATGATCTTTTTTAGGCTAAAATTCTCAAAACCACCAGACTGTTAAAATCTGTATGTTATATATATTTACCCTACATAGTACTCGCATAACCACATCAAGTTGAAAACATAACTATTAAAGTAATAAGCACGTTTTTGCAAACATTCCCATACTCGTCGTGCAAAAGAGTCATTTTTAACGACTATAATCAATACCTGAATTTGAAAATCCCTTTAGGCTTGATTAATAATATATATATTTTTATTCATTTCAGCGTCGATTTGCAAAAAACAATGGCGTAAGTTAAAAGATAAATACCGCTACTTTAAACAAGTACATGGAACTGGTACCAATAATTCAGATACAAGATGGGAACATTGCAAGCGAATGTCTTTTTTGGAAATAAAAAAACGTAACGATGAAACGCAAAATTTCGCACCTGAGACAGGGACTGATGATGAATGTGGTTCCTTCGCTGAATATTGTCGGAAGGTTTTGATAAAACTACCACGATCAACGAAGATTAGCGCAAAACAAAAACTGTTTGAAGTTTTAACTTCGTTCGAACGATCTGCCTTGGAATCTATAAGTAACCAGCCACCTGCGCCAGGACCCGTAACTAATGTACCAGGAACTTATGATGATGAATATGGTGCTTTCGCTGAATATGTTCGAAAGGTTTTGATGAAACTGCCACCATTATTGAAGATTAACGCAAAAGAAAAACTGTTTGAAGTTTTAACTTCGTTCGAACGATCTGCCTTGGAATCTATTAGTGCCAACCAGCCACCTGCGCCAGGACCCGTAACTAATGTACCAGGAACTAATGAATTGGAGCAATATACTTATGCGCCCCAAACGGAACAACAATATAGAATAATAATACAACATGATACAAACCCACTTGTCAATACAAACCAACAATTACTGTCACACAACGGTTAATAATAAAAATATTATTTATTTGTAATTATTTATTTATTTTTATTTACCACATACACTGTCTTCAGAGATGCATATACCTAATACAATAGTGTATATCCTGGATGCGGACAGATATGTGGGAACATACCTCGCTTGATTTTCACAGGTTGGAAAATTCCAGGGTGACAGTTAAAGTCTATTGTGGTTTTGTTTAGCTTTGAACCCTTTAAGCATTCTGATACAGGGTTAGGCTATCGATTGCGAAAAGGAGGTCAGCCTATATCCCACCTACTTTACATGGATGACCTAAAGTTATTTGCTCCTACTGATTTACACCTAATGAGGCTACTAGAAGTTAAGAAAACATTTGATAACTCCATTAAAATGGAATTTGGTATCGATAAATGTGCAATCATACATGTAAAGCAAAGGAAGATTATGGAATCCGAGGGAATTCAGTTCTCGGATTCCATATATCTTAGATTCTTTTCTTCAACAAAAACATACAAATACTTGGGTATTTCAGTCCAGATGTACTCCTTCAGCATACTTAAGTCGACTCAAACGGAACTTGAAACCCTGGATAGGAGAGTTTGTACATTGTTGACCGCATATCGGTTCAATCACCCACGCTCATCCGTAATGAGACGGTACATCCCGCGAAAGTGTGGAGGTCGCGGATTTTTAAACGCTTAAACTACATAATCGCAAGGTGGACAGTCTCAGAGAATATTTAGTGAACAATACCGTGGCTTTAAAAAAAAGCAGTGGATAACGGGCTCACCACACCTCATTTGGCTGAAGAAACCTGGCGCAAACCTGCTGTACTTGGTACTAATGTTCACAAGGTCGTATGGCAAAGCAAGGAGTTTCACGGACGCTTTAATTGGTTCCTACATAGTCCCCATGTAGACTTCGTAGCGTCTGTGTCCTGGTTACGCTTCGATGGTCTCTTTGGAGAAACGGAAGGTTTTGTTTGTGCAATTATGGACAAAGTTTTTATATTATAGCAACTATCGGCAGCACATTGTAAACAATGGTACGGTTGACATGTCGGGCATATCACTGTCTCGGTGAATCTCTTACCCAGTTCTTTCTTGAAAGTGATTATATCACACCGTACTGGGTATCGATCTATAAACACTGACAGGACTGTTTTTGCTAATAAGCATATGATGGATTAGTATCTTGACTTAGCTCGTGAGATTGTCGAAATGTCCGATGTGGATTTTGCAGTCATTGGACCGATAGTCGTTTTGGCCAGTGGCTTAATAGCCAAGAACCTCGACTTACATCTGAGGAGGCTCTCGTTAGGCGGTTGATCCAAGGGTTTCATGCAGAAGGCAGTACTCCTGGACATGGCATGTATCGTCAGGAGGTACCTCTGATATGGGTAGGCCACAATTTTTTATTTTAAAAATAAGGAATAAATGAATGCGGAGATAAAACATTAAACATTTTATTGGTGATACTTGGATTTTTATTTATCTGTCAAACTACTTTTTTATTTACTTTTAGATTTCTTCAAACTAAAATGATTAAATTGATTTAAAGTTTTTTTAAAGTTGAAAAGTAGTTTTAAAGGCATTTTAAAACATTATATGCGTGCAGTCTGATTCGATAATTTTCTTTGAAACCATTTGATGTGCATGTGTAAAAAGAAGCATAGCTAGAGAACCAATTTAAGGTGCCATACATTACTATGGCACCTTAAATTGGTTCTCTAGCTATGCTTCTTTTTACACATGTATAGAGGAGGAAGAGAAATAGTATTAACTATTAATGCGAAAGTAACTCTGTCGATAACCTTTGCACGCTTGAACTGCTGAACCGAATTAGATTAAATTTGGTATGGAGTTAGTTTGAGAAATTACATAGGCTACCTTTTGTCTCAAAAAGTCCTTTGGGATGCGAGTGAAACCGCAGCAACAGGTAGTGACATAATAAAATTGTAACTGGCCGATTTCTTTAAGACACTGATAAGAGATACGTACGAAAGAATAATATGATGGCTTGCAATAGAAGTAGTTTTTTTAAGAATATTTGGTTGTCTGTGTATCTGTATGTTTGTACGCGCATCACGCAACAAATGCTGCACGAAATTGGATTCAGTTGTACAATAGGCATGATGACTGATTTTCAAAAACTGATCTAAAATATTCTTATGTATATACTATTTCCGAAAAATATTTTTTTACTGCAATTAAAAAAGGTTTTTGATACAAAAATGCGATTTTAATTCAATGTTTTTAAATTAGCGCGAAAACGGTCCCTGGTGTCATGGCGTCTGCTTATGACGTCACTTCTATGTTTTGACATCGTATACAATAGGAGATTAAGGCCGGGTGGTACTGCAAAGCCCACATAAAAATGTTTTAAAAACTATTTTTTTAAGTAGTAAATAGTAAAATTAAAATCTGAGAAAATAAATTTATATTGTTGAGTATATATTCTAGGGAACACATACAAGGGAAACACGATTTGATAAAGTTGGCTCGATAGAATAAATTCACAAAGATACCTCTTTTTTTGTAATTTTATCTTCCATTTTCGGTTTTATTCTTAAAATAATAAAACCGAAAATGATTTGACATCATGTTTTATTTACTAAAATAAAGTTCATAGATAGCTCGAGAGATTTTACCCGATAGATTTTCTTTATTACATTAAATTTTTAATCAATTATTCAAGTAAGTTACGAGGTGAGACACTGACTGAGCCTGAGCCTCGCCGAATGGATAGTAAATTACCTACTTGAATAATCGGTTCTTCACTCCTACAATGGACCCACATGAGAAATGCAATGGCATGTTTGCAGCCTCCTTGTGAGGTAATACAGTCATGGCATTCTACCGATATAACTTCTTCCTTTACTTCGTCAACTATTAACGTCACTGCATATAACTTCGCGTAGACCTTGTGTTCTGGGCAGATTTTTGATTTAACTATAAGTACATAGATTTCCATCGCGTTTTAACTGAACGTAGCTAATCGCGTCGTCCCAATAAGACGGCCTGGAGGATCTAAAACAAAGAAATCGATAGGTAAGCATATTTTATAAAATCAAAACATTATTAAAACTAAACATACGAAGCTGTGCTTTTTAAAAGTGATTTTATTTTTTTAATTATAGTATACTACAAATAATAATAAATAATACTTACATTGTAGTTTTAAAATTTCTAAATTCTGCTGAACAGAAGTCTTTGTTTAATACCAGGAACTGCCCCAGCATTAGCAAATCAACTCTGGGCAAATTAGAGCTGTTTGCCTTGGTAAACCCTTGTTCCATTACTTAATAAGTTCTTACACAAGTTGTAGGACAAAAGCTAAGTAATATACAATTAGGAAATACATAATAAACAATTTTAAGCGCGGAGATCTTCGAAATTCGTATGAAATTTACGTGACAGCGACAGTTCAACATAGATGTGACGTAATTGAATCTGATTGGTGTTCAACTGAACATGGCGGACTTGTGTATTTTGTAGTTTTATTTTATCAAATAAATTAATAATCCCGTCTTATAAATAAAAATAAATATTCTTTTCTAAACATACTAATTATATTTCAGTATATGAACATATTATTTTAGTAATTCTTGCTTACCGTCATCATGCCTATTGTATTGTTGGAGGCCTAAATTGAAATTTGGTGCGTGTTTCATTTTGATACACAAACTAGAAGTAGAATTATATGTTTATTATAGTCGAATTGTATGTAAATTCTTTGGCACGCGGGTGAAATGGCTATTAATAAAACAGACTTTCAGAATTCTTTACTAATGATAAAAATCATTTAAATCACTGTATAATTAAATTGATTTCAGGATTCATTAAAAGCCGAGAAGAAAGAAATATTGGATAAAGTGGCGTATTCCCGGAAGGAAGGTGTTAAAGCATTAGCGAAGAAGACAAACAGAGATAAAGACGAGATCAGCAGAATCAAGCGTGAAATAGATTCGCAGGTAACGTACTGTTGATGATTATTTTCGGACCGTTATAACTAGGGCAATGCTTCAGGCTATTTTGTATAGCTTGCGCTGGCAGCGCCTCACCGCATGGGGAGCCATGCCACTCGGTGGGTAACAATATATATTGACTTTTCTTGGATTAGTAAATTTATAGATACGTTTTGCACGAAGTTTAATAGAAAATCGATATCAGTAATGTAAGATTTTGAGAGAGACCATCCCGGTTCGCACTACAGACTCACATACAGTATCGATTGATGAATCGAATTAGATAGACAGCTGAGGGGTCTTTTCAAATCCCAATAGATGGCGTTACCGTCCCTATAACTTGCTGGGTATCCATTCACCGGTCACTAGATGGCGTTGCTAAACTACTAGCTGAGTTCTGCCAAATTGGAAATATGTCGTGATGTGATGATTGCGTTGTCTGCAGACAGTGGAACGCGGCGTGGTGGAGTGCTGCCGCGTAGAGCAAAAGTACGCGGCGAAGCGCGAGCTGCTGGTGCGCTCCCACGACCGCATGCTGCAGCTGCTGCACAAGCACCGCGACCAGGTACGACTATTACTACTACTACTACTACCACCAAGGGGGCTTGGTTGTAATAGTAGTCAGAATAACGTCTTTTGAACAATAATAATCATGGACATAGGGCTTCAGACCACGCTTAAATGTAGTATGCATACTGTTGCGTTTGGCACGGTGAGTATGGGGCGCTGAAGGCTCAATTCAGTCCCCTTCCTTCTCCTTTTCTCCTTCCTCGGCCTGTCCTTAAATAGGCTCGGCAACGCATCTGCAACTCTTTGGTTTTGCAGATGTCCTACTACTACTTACCATCAGGTAGCTTGCCTGCTCGTTGTCGAGTTATCCCATAAAAATAATCTGCGCATTGTCACGAGAACCTTAACAAGATCATAATACAATTATTGTTCTACGCGTAGCGCAAGACGACCCCGATATATTTTTTTACGGATAACCAGATAACAGAAGAAGCTTATAACTTTGACATTATTCATGATATAGTTTTTAAATTTCGTACATAGATTCTATACCTAAAAATACTAGACATGTGTTTTGTGTTTCGCATATACAAAAACTGGTTGTTGTGTAATTCATTAAAATGGTAGCTTTAGCACCTGATCCCTGCCTATGCTGTAGATACAAGTGTAACAGGTAGGTTGTGTTGCAGGAGCTGTTGGAGCTGGAGCACATGTGTGGAGGGACGTCCGAGGGCTAGGGAGGGGAGGGCCTACTGTGTGCCGCGTCTCATCGCTCCGGGCGAGCCTCTCTCGTCGTAGAGTGTTCATTTTTATTTAGGAATCTGTGATATTATCGCCTAAGGAGCAAACCGTAGAAGCGGCCGGCCTCCTGCCGCGCTCGTATCGTCTCCGGAACGTGAGCCTCGACAGTATTGTTCTCTACGTTTGCAATCTCATAGTTTTAGTTGTCCCGCACAAGTGTTGGCGGTTCGCGATCGCGGCCGTCGCCGGTCGCATTTCTAGCTCCCGTTTAGCGCGAATATTTTTGTTTAATATTAAGATTGTCCTCGTATTGTAACTATTTTATCATAAGAAGTGTGTCTTGGGAATATTTGTATTATTGCATTTAATTGTATTAGTCGATAGCGGTTTGCATGATAAACTAACGCTTTTACGACGTCCTAGTCATCGCGCACTGGCGCCGGCGTGGGTGCGCAGGCGCCGCTCGCCCTTCGTCGATATAACCGTGTTAACTCTATACATATCTAATGCACAACATAACTGATTTTTCAGTAAGTAACTTATCTCGTACCTAATTATTTCTTAAAATTAAATTTCACTTATAAATCTTCCTTTATACATGTTGATAGATGTAACTAATAAAATTATCTATTAATTCCATTTTTATAAAATAAACTATTATGAATTTGATAATAGTTTATTTCTTACTATTATGAATTTGATAATAGTTTTCTATCGTTATTCTTATGATGGTTATTCCAATATTTTCTGGTTAGTGAATACGTTTCAAACGGTGAAAGTTTAAAATTTATTATTTAATATTCTTAATACTTGAGGATTTGTAATTGACTTATTAGTACTCGTTACAAATTAGGTACGAATATGCACAAGACGTGCGATGTCACAACATATTATATATTAATGTGGGTTTATTATAAAGCATCCGTGGAGTTTTAATTCAGGAGTATCTTATATTAGTAAATTATATATACGCTTTTTTGCATTGTTTAATCGTACTAACAGATGTCAGTAACAGTAGGTTGTAGATTAACATTCCATTTTGCTTAGTCATTAAACGCCGATAACGTTTAGGTATTAGTAGTAATGGGCCACTGCATTGATTGTCGGATCTAGTAGTGCAACTCCAAATATATTTAGTCAAGTCACGAAAGACATGCTTCAAACACAGCTACTGATAGACAATACGACATTAGACTATAGTGAATAGTGTTACAGTAGGTATCAAGTGTTTCCAGTCGAGTTAGTCATAGTCAATATTACAATAATTCAATAGAATCTCTTGGACCCTTGTAGTGAATATTATATACATTATAGGTTTCCTTCACTACAAAACTTCAGACGAATGTATTTATTTAATATTGGCACTAAGTCCTTTGAGCAACTTATTACCGACAAAATAGAAAATGTATTGGGCGCCGACGGGGACGACCTCGCAGCATGTTTACACCGAAATTAATTTAGAAAATTGTGCCAATAATCTACCTTCGATATTTAAGTTACAATTCACTGCCAATAGTATTAAAAAGGTCTTATGTGTCTATTAGAATAATCACAGCCTTAGACAAGCGCCTCCAGTAGATATTATTAGCTATGTACGATAATCTTTAACACGAATCTGATGTTTCCAATCATATTATAACATAAACATTTACAAACCTTATTTCACACAATATCCAGATAAGTCCATTCGATAGTTTTTTAATGGAACAACACTTGTATTACGGGTTTTATTTATAAAATAGGGTGATCTATATTTCAATGGTGCTTTCTCATAGGCTCAAAGTACTTAATATTACTGATTATTACCACTTAAACTTTGGTAGTGGGTAAGATTTCGGATCGTCACAGTTTCAATTCGCATCGACTTGAAAATTGTTCTCATTACAATATTAGTTTCAGCTACTAAATATAATAATTAAGATACAAATAATAATAATGTTCAATAATGTTTTTCTCCATCACTAGCGATCCATAGTAGATCATTTTTCACTTCGCGAGTCGAATTGATAAATAAGTACCAGCAATAATAATATAGTAGAAAATAGTATTTACATCCGTCTCCTCTGAACGAAACTTGCAATAAATAATATTTAATGATATTCACTACTTTACATAGAATTAAGGTAAGAGTTTACTTGCATACATTTTCTTTTAAAAACAACAATTAGATACGTCTTGAAAATTGACTTTAACAAAGGTCATTTATTAAAATGAAAGTATGCAAGTGAACGCGGCGTGTAACTAAATAGTGCAATATTAACTTATGACTTGGCTGTCGCTAACAAATACTGACTTATGCACACTCCGTACCGTTTAAGAGAAATATAGTAGTTGCCAAAGTCTAGATAAAATCAATTAGGTGTATTAAATCTATGGCAATACGGCGTACTTGTCAGTTGTCTGGTTTGATCGATTTTAGGCGATTAATAGATACTAAGATTTCAAGTCTTGACCTATCATATCTGCCTTGTCTCCAATTTACTGAAGTGCATCTTGCCATGGGCGTATTTCTAAGCTTTAAAACAATCTAGACATTCATTTAAAATACTAAATACGATATGATAAGAACTTATATTAATAACTATTGTTTTCTTTTTCTTCCTATGGCATGATGCTCAGAACATACTTTCACTCGTTGTTAATCCGCGATGTAAGAGAGTGGCCATTATTTCGTATTTATCCATTTTTTGTTCATCATATAAGTGCCATGAATATAATGATGTTTTGGTCCCATGTATTTACTAACGTTTAAATATACTTTATGATACATTAAAATTTATCATCGTTAAAATTAAATTTTAGACTCAGTTGGGATTATTTGTGGCGTGTAATGAGTAATGAAATCTTCTGTAATCGAGATCAACTTAAATGTATTTAAAAATAACAACATGAGATTAAAATGTAATGGATTAGGAACGACGTCATAAATAATCTTAATTTAAAACAAGAAATTAAAACATGGAAACAGGGAACCTTCTACTATCTCTCGACTTATTTATCGATCTGTCTTTGCTACGAAGTATGTACTTGAAACAATAGTTGGTAAATTTAATATAGAGGAGTTTGAGGTAATATCAATGTGTTTAGATAAACTTAATATTAATAGATATTCATTGGAAACTTGTGATTATTAGGTTCGTAATGTTTAGACACTTCCCTGGTAGCACTGAGTACGAGGTAGCTCGTAGTATTCCTTTAGATTGACAAGACCTAATGAGCTTAATATGCGGTATTCTGACGCCCTGTAAGAGTAACCTGTTACTTTGAAAATGCACACATTAAAGTTCTAGATTTGCAAGTTAGTTTCGGAGCTAAAATATATGTATATCTTTTAGATACGTCAGTAGGCACTATGCAATGATAGTAAACACGGTCTTAATACATGTTATCCACGACTATAGTTTTTCTTAGTGTGAAAATTATCCAATATCTTGTATGTGTATGTAAGGGTGTAAGTGGGTATTGTTGCGGCTTAGTCAGTGGCCTTTCTTGTTCGTGGTGTGTCGCTCCGTTCCCACTATGCATATCGGCCGGGCTTCACCGGATATTGCGTCATTCAAACAGTCTTACGTCACAAAGCATGGTGGGAATAACGCGAAAAATTTGATGAATGGTTGAGGTTATGTCGGAAATTTGAATTTATCAACTCGATTTTATCGTTCTCCCGACGTCCACAACAAAGTTTTTTATTAAATATATCTCTTCTAATGACCCGATTTTGGCATTGTTATTCCCATTCGTTAATACAAAATGATTAAATTAGATATAATAGTAGATATTATCAAGTGAAACACGACTTGTTCTTGCCTTGTGTAATTAAATTATTGTCTTTAGGTAAGATGTAGGTCACGTCTTTCTGCATTAGAACCACAGCATTTGAGCACTTGCAATGTCTTTAATTTCATAAAAAGGCCTAAGCTTTACGTCATCATTTTGAGTGTCTAACGTTATTCCCAATCGATCTTGCATGTATTTTTAGATTTGTCATGTATTAACTTCCCAAAGTTTATAACTCTAAACTAAAGTGGAATAAAACGCCCCAGAATTGCCCCAATATTTTTATATAACATATTAATTGATTACTTAAGAAAATATTCATATATTTTATTCTTACTTATATTATCAATCCTGCTTCAAATATTTATTTGTATAATCTATCGCTGTGGTCTTCGTGTTTGGCTACATATAATATTTATAAATATTAATAGTTTGTGTGATTCTGCCAACTAGGTATTAAGAGTTATCTTGTAGTATTTATATGTAATCCGACTGCAGCTTCAATAGCGTGATGTTTGGACAGCGATTGTTCTTCGTAGAGTATTCCGGAGTTCTAGGTTACACTATGATAATTGTTAAGTGAAACTCGTATACTTGTTACATTTTATAATGACTATTTATTTCTAAGGAGTTATCTGATTGTGTATATTCTAATATATTTATATTTCTAAACTATCCTATTATACTATGAGTGAAATGAAATCGTGAGCTAAGCTGCGATATGTACATATATATTCTTTAGATTATCCGCATATACTTGATTTCTGGATCGTGCGTTTACCGAGCTGTTTGAGTCGGGATATTTAATTGAGTTCGGTTGTGGCACAGTGTGCAAACTTCGGGGAGACAACTTAATATTATAGTTCCCGTAGTGTCGCGAGATTGATGTAAGCCACGTTGCTTGTGTGTGTGCGTTTTTAAAGGTTTGTTCATAACGAGTTGTCTGCCTGACGCACCCTACACTGTGCCAATAACTTACCAATCTTCGACATTAAATTTATTCTTCAATTGCTTCGAATTTCTTAACTGCGAACGGAAATGTTCTTATAGGTACGCTATTAAACTTGTTTGCTCATACTTTCAATAGAATCTACTCTCATGGATCCTTCCTGCTTACGGCTTTTTTATATGTTTTATGGAGTTTCGATGTTATACATTGTCGATTTTAGAAAACTTTACATAGTCTACGTGTGAATTGGTGCCATATTTTTTTTCTATTCACAGTATTCTTCTAACTGTAAACGATTCAATATAATAGGGTAGCTGGCTGATTATTTTCTACGTCCTTATAAAAGATTACCGCCTCATACCGAATTGTAACCGAGCAGCAAAAACAATTAAAATCGACTAAAAAAAAGAAAGTTATTCGCATTTTAATTTTATGCTAGACAGAGGGTGTGCGGTAAAATAGTCGATTTACATTATTTTTCAGTACTCGAATTATATTTTACAAATGGCTAGATGTCTATCCATATTTAAAGAAATCAATTGTTGTTGACCGATTTTAATGTATTTTTTTTGTGTCGATTTAAGTTTACAATCAGTCCCGATAGTTGGCGCTGCGATCGAGTTCGGGCAACATCCGTCGGGTTCACTAGGTTAAAAAGATGGAACACCAGTCAACTGCCCTATTATTTTAGGTATTTTCTTGTGGCTTGTTCTTCCATATTTTTATGCAAATATCAGACTAACCTATATTTTTCAAACCAATTTTAGAATCTATATTTTTGATGTTGTTTCCTACATATTTACAAATCTTAATTATATCTACTATAAAATCTAGATTATGTAATATTTCTTCAACCGTGTTATAGAGCCATGCCGTTGAAAAATGTAATATACCTAGTTATTAAGTACATATTTATGTACTGTGACTCCGCTTGAAATGTCTTGTATTACGTACAACAATTATGAATTGTTAAATGTTCACATCTTGGAACCTTATAAAGTAGCATATTTTCCCATTATTTGTTGTAGATTATTCTATCCTGACACCTATTTTCTTGTACATGTACCATACCACGTCGAACCATTAAGTTTTGCTCAAAGATCTTGATCAGAGCATGTACCGGGCATATTCTGTAACTCGAAATACATTCGAACTTAATGATACCTACTTTTTGTATTTTTTATGCATTTTCTATGCTAAGATTATAAATGGTTAAATACACCAGGCGCTATGACCAACTAAATGGTAGATACTTATACAAGTAAAAAAATAATTCTACTGGTGAAATCTTTGTTACATCTATTCTTTGCTGCATCTATTCCAATAGAAAATAGGTCGGATTGGACAAGTAATATGTAATAGTTGTTCGAAACTGAATTCTTGAGACGGATCGGGTTATTTGTCCTTGTGTAGACTTTCATGCAAAATGATAAACTTCAAATCCGATCTACTAGATTGGGAGGGGCTTTGGCTACTAAAAATACAGTATAGTCAAGAGCACCAATATGTATACCTACATTCAGTAAAATTCAAGAACGTTTTTTTCTGAAACTATTGATTGCAATTATGAGATGTTGTGCTGATCTAGCCTTTGAACACATATTTTACCGATTTGTACAATATTTCGACGTTTCAATCGATACTCTAAAACGAAATTGCTTTCGAATATCAGTGAATTGTAGGTACATATTTTTGTTCGTGACTTTACCGACGATGTGTATGGCAATGCAACCATTATCAAGCGGAGTAGAATCAAGTGATCGGCACATTTCTTATGATCTACCTAATAAGCGTCGCTAGCGACGGGTTGTGAATAATATGAGAGGTAGTTGTAAATGTTCGATGTTCGGAGCTGCAGTGGATGTCTGTCTTAGACCCTGTCTCACTTCCCATGGAGAGCCGTGTCAGGCACTGCTGTCTAGATATACTTCGCTGCGTTATTGATTGGAATCACCGTTACAAAATAGCTTAACTTCACTCTTACTGAAACAATACTTTGTCAAATCACTTTTTGCAGAAAGTAGAGTTATGTTATGTTACTTATCTAACGGTATTGTATTAGCCATTTAACAGTTTGTTCGAAATAACTGTGCTTATCTGAAGTTGTTAGCAAGTGGTGAAGCCGTGGTTATTTTTAATAGAAAGAGTCAGTGTTAAGACAATTGGGTTCGTATATGTTTCGCATTTGTGATTATTTTCTTTACTAATTTAGATTTTTATGTATAGAAACAATTAAGCAAATTCTACCTGTGTGGCATTTCGGAACGGCTAACTTCAGACAGACTCAGATATTTCGAACAAACTGTACACTACCGGAAAATTTAGTTTTTACTCAAATTTAAATAGTAGGTATATTACTTATGATATTTCATTCATATTTTTTCCGAAATAAGCAATTAAATCTTTGTAGCTTTCTTACTGAAATATATTTGCATACAGCATGGTTCCCTTGAGGTAAATTAGTTGAGTATTCGTGATATTTTGTAACGCAGTGTTACAATCACATAAAGTCTGGCGAAGTTTTCATAGAATTTGAAAACAATGGTATTTGTGTACACGTCAGTAAACTATAAACTATTGCTTGATTGGATTACATTTATATATTTTTTATTTATATGTTGTTTTCATAAAAAAGGATGGAAAAGCAGAATTCAGAGCCGGGTCCAAGCTACGTATATGGTTAAGGCTCCAGAGAAAATTATCACATAGAGCAAACGGGCCATCTCACTAGAGACTCTTGAGGTCCACCGAGGCCGACCATTATAATAATTATAAAACTATTTTAAAGTGTAAGGCAGTCATAATAGAGGTGTCGATAATACCTACAAGTAAAAGTGTCTGTTTTAAAATTCCCGAAGACATGATTTTTCCATTCTGGTAACATTTTGTGATTAATTTCAGGGACTAAGGCCATACGTAGGGGATAACTACTTTATTTTTAAATCCAGTAGTCTAAATAAAAATTAATGCTTTCGTATAATTAATTTAATATTAGCATAAAGCAAGCTTAAGCTTGTGCACAATAATGTGATTTATTATAAAAAATATTTATAAATTTTAATTAGCTTACAATCGGTGGCAGTAATTTTTTTAACTTTTTTGTGTTGTAGTGGTTTTTCAGTGTGAAACAAGTATTTTTTCTGCTATTATGGTTATTTAAGAAAATTTGTAAATTGGTTTATTTATGTATATGAAATGTGTTTAAATTATATTGTTTTATTATAATAATTGTAAAAATGACACGTGATTTCTCAAATGTTTAATTTTCATTTTTTCGACTGAAAGGTGTCGCGGGCATTTTTAAGTAACCATAGATAATGTTTTGAATATATTACAGGAATGTTTTATGCTTGTATTGCCCATAAATCTAGAAACGGGTTGAGGGCAATGAAATGTTCAGAGAACGTTGTTATTTTATTGTTGAATTTATAATTTTATAGATTTATTGCACTTATTGAATCTTAGCAAAGATCTGCTTAACGTAAGTATTTTTGATTGTTAATGATGTGCCAGAGAATGATATCGGTAAATGTTATTTTAGAGAATGTGTTCAACCGAGTGGTTTTATTTGTGGGTAAACTATTATAATAGTTAATTTTTGTGTTGAAGTTGTCATACTACTTTGTTGTACGCAGACTTTAAGTCCCGTTTTCTTAGTTATTTATTATAGATTTTTATTTGAAAGGTTGTCAACAGCTGTTTGTAATGAAGCAATAGGTTATATCACAAATTTTATGTAAATTGTTAAATCTATGTTACTCTCAAAGGTCATAAAATAAATTAATTTATAGTATTTTTGATAAGTAATAATATTATACTTACTCATACTTTTAATTTAATAATTGTTTTGCAAACTTCACACAAAAAAAAAACACATTTTAGCATTTACTAGAGATGTGGCTTTTAATTGAAAACCTTACATTAAGTATTTATACATCATATTTTTTGTTATTAATTATGTATATATACTTATAAATTCTGTAAAAATAAAAATTAAGGAATGTTATATGTATATTTTTTGTTAAATTTACACTTGCATTGCCGCCACAAGTTTGAAAACTGCGATCCGCCATGTTAGGAAGAGGAGTCGGGAACGGTAAATAGTGCTGTGCCGCAGTCAAAACTTTGAATCGATTTTCGTTATCGATAATCGTTCATTATATTTTTGCCTTTGACAGTAACATTGTTTATGGTTGCCATACGTCACGAGCCATGTACTTATAATGTGCCACAATACAGTTGATACGTAGTTGTCTGGGCGGCTTTCACTCTCTATAGTTCTAGTCATTTTTAATTCCTCCGTGTTGTATCTATACATAAACAAGTATGCCTGTATATGGGTAGACAATATAATAATAATCAATATGAATGTTAAACATAATATATAGGTGAAACTTATATCTATTAAATTGATGTCTGTTCTATTTGTTGTTGTTTTCTTTTTAAAACTCATTTGCCGTACAATGCCACTGATATCGTAGGTAATTGCAATAAACATAAATGTCACAAACATATTAACATAACCATCACGCCTGTATTCCCCGAAGGGTTAGGCAGAGGTGTACCAATGTACACCCACATTTCGCCGGTATGTTTAGGTCCCATGTAATAGGGGGCGAGCCTATTGCCATTAACTGAGCTGCTACTGGGAATTCATAGAAATCCCAATAACACTGCTCGACCTGCGGATTGAACCCAGGACCTCTATCGTAGCAGTCGTGCTTAGGACCACTATACTAATGAGGCAGTCAAAAACATGAACACCTTATTTTTTCGTACTTTCGGAAAATCCTTATGGATTGCCCGCCGCCTGGGGAGTCGGACTCGTAAAAATAGCACTTGCCTTCTTGTATCCTATAGTCACGGCCATGAGATTCGCGACATTCGACCAAAGCTGCCTACTGGGGCCATTGTATGGTTTAGCGGCGGACTTCCCAAGTCAGCCGCCCGCAGTCAACAGCTCATGGAGACCGGAGATCACATTTAACAGGCTAGTAGCCCGATTCACATAATTAAAACCGTAGCGATGTCCAGCGACTTAATCGTTGAAACAGTCTTCCTATTCACTTCCGTCGATCGGACCGATTTAGGAGTCCTCCTATTGAAATATCGTTAAACCGTATTCACACATGTTCGTTGGGCGAGAATTGTTCTAAAACTTTGGCTTGACAGTATTCACATAACACTAGAAAACTGTTTCAACGATTAAGTCGCTGCATCGCTACGGTTTTAATTACGTGAATCCGGACGCTGGAGAACTATCTGTAGGTTATAAAATAAAACACAAACTCGTGCTCTGTATCGCAGAAGCCAATTGTGCTGTTTTATCATGAAATCTATTCCCGAAAAGACTGCCCCATTAGTGTAGTGGTCGTAAGCCACCGCTGAGCTTGAGATCATAGGTTCGATTCCTATGTTGAGCAGTGTGTTTTGGGTTTTTATGAAATTATCCTACAGACTGGTGTGACTATGCATCTAAATTGGCAAAGTCATGCGTGTTAATAACTTTGTGACGAAACATAATTATGCCCAAAAGATTTTTTCAACAGCGTGCCCAGCAGTGGGACAGTACGACGCCAACAGGCTGCGGCTTTTCTTGCCGAGAAATGGTATTCACGTCCCCGGTCAGGCTTAATTCGTCTTGTCGGAGTCGCTATTCGTGTATCGTAGTGAGAAGTCGTTGTGACTTATTGTCTTGTTTCCCCTAGAGGCATCGGCTAGTTTCTAATAATTATTTATTTATTTACAAGCATACACAGACAGCTTAACAGTTTTATAACCAATACGTTGCAGTTTAGAATAGACAAAACAAAACAGTTGCAAAACAAAAGATTAAGATGAAAATAAAAAGAATTAATAAACAAAAATACAATATAGTAATATTTCACCTCATGTCATAATACATCTCGTTGCAAACAAGTCACACTCTGGTGATGATGCCAGAAGAGCATTAAGTAGAGAAAGTGCCCGAACTACTGGAGAATTAGCGTGCGCAACTTGTAATGTTGGTTAATTTTTAGCACTAGGCGCTACGAATAAATGAGACTAGGCGTTTAATAGGCTACATTGAATAGGATCCGAGGAGTTACATATTTATGAATTGTGTTCATGTTGCGAAGAGTAGACAAATACTTTATTTAAACAATACTCTTTCTTTGAGACAGCAGAAAAAAGATCAAGTCTTCCTTAAGTCATTTCTGTCAGTTGATAACAACGTCAGTGGCATAACTGACAATGCAAAAATAAATAAAATTTCGTTGTCCAAAATTTTAGTTAAATGTTAATAATTTATATATAAAAAGAACAAGGAAGACGCATGCATCGTTACTATAGCGGATCTTCGAAAATTCCAAGTTCGCGATGTTCCGCCACACATATTATAGCTTCGGGAAGCTGTTGATGCAGCCAACACGTGGGTACAAGAACTTCGTGCTATCAGACACACTGGCGCAGATTGAAAAGGAATGCGAAAAGTTCTGCCCTGTTCCTCGATTCCCGCCGCAGAAGGTCTGTGGTTGATACATTATAACTGGGTATATGGTTTTGCGGTGGTGTCTGTTTCTGAGTAGTAAGGTATTTGCACTAACTACATAATTATGTAACACTAGGTTTCCGCCCGAGGTTCCGCTCGCGTGGACTGCACGTTTCGTTTTACGGGATAATATATAGCCTATGTCATTCAGGAATAATGTAGCTTTCTATTGGTGAAAGAATTAAAAAAATCGGTTCAGTAGATCCGGTAGAGAGAATTGTAATAAATTTAGTAAGAGAATGGATGAAACGTAAGTATGTAACGAAAGGTATTTATAAATTGAGTCAGTGGAGCCACCGGGAGGGAACGCCCTAAGGACATACACCAAGCACGTGTGTCGTACCCTCAACCGGCGCGTGTGTTTTACAAGATGAATGAATGTGGACTATGAAAAAGAAGTATGCAAGAATCGTAGCAAATAGGGTCCTGTAGTTTCTGCCTAGCGCAATAGGGTACTTAAAGTTTGTCTTCAAGTACCTGTTTAGTTATAAACACAATATGAATTATATTGTATTGTAACCTGGGGAAGGGCGGAGTATCCTAATACAAGCATACTTGTTGCTTAAAAGGAACTCCCAATTGTAACTAGAATAAGTTAAGTAAGTTGATGCAATAAACATTTTTATTTTATTTTTATTTTTTTTATTGTCTTGTTATTCTGGGGTTCATGGACCGCGGTGAACAAGCTTCGTTGAATTTAACTAACGGCTTCATAAAACTTCTTGTTTTTGGCGCGACTCGAACTGTCCCTTTCGACTCGAAGGGTCCTGAGTGATTCGACTGGGTCGCGCAGTGTTATTGGATTTTGCAATGAAATTCTCAGTAGCTGCTCGAAGTTTGGATTTGTGCCCGTATATTATCAATAGACTATTACATAAAACCTAAACATACTTGTGAACTGTATATTTACACCTCAGCTTACCTACTACCCTTCGGGAAATACAGGTGTGATGGTTATGTTAGTGTAAAATTTGATAGTTTATATGTAAGTAGGTGATAGGTGATCTTCGGAATTCCTGATCTGATTCTAAAAATTATCTTTCACTGATAGGGTAAATTTATCGCCGAGTGCTAAATGCTAAGTTTTATTACGATCATGCCGATTGGGATGAAGATGGGCGAAAGCTATGATTAACGATTGATGTCTATAAATACCTTATCAATAATCATTCTTATCAACTTGTCTGAGAGTGTCATTGGCCTGCTTACAGGCCGATGACACAATCGCGGTTGATTATGACAATTTGCTTTGATAACATTCATAATTTATTACTTAATTAACATTAATAATCTTTAAATTAATTTGTACATTTAATCTACGCTCATAGACAAACATATTATGTATATGAATGCACTTGGTGATGATGAGGTTCTATGCTCGATTACGAGGTAAAGCGGTGTTATTCAATGTTTCCACGAAATTCTCAGTAGAAGGTACCAGCAGAGTATCCTATACCTAATGGCACGCTCCACGCGTCGTTACATCAGTTGACCAATGCATAACCCTTATGGTAATATGACTAATGCGGTGTCGCTACAAAATAAACTTAAATGTGTAGTTAAAATTGCGCACTCCGCAGAATTCATCGTTTGTAGTCAAAAGGTGGGCCTGAACGATTATAAAATCAAATAACAATATCTGGACCAGTTTTTTCCTCAAAGGTGGCGGTGGTCGGTGCTGGGAGCGACGTTGGCCGCATTGCCTGTCTATTCCTGAAACAACAGACGGTCATTCGGACCCTGGCTCTGTATGATGAAATCCCGGAACGAGGTGTTCTTGGCGTGGCCAACGACATCGCGCACATCGACACCAGTACCGAGGTCGAAGCTTACCAGGGTCGCATGTTCCTCAAGGATGCTTTGCATGTAAGATACCCCAGATCAATCAAACTGTCATCATATTTCTGTTCAGCGCAGGACTACTAAAAGAAATGATTCCATAACCTGCCAGTTTTCCACTCAACATCCATCGTGACTCGCAAGGCAGGTTGATGTGACAGTGAGGCGAGACCTCACTCTTTGAAGGGGCCCAGTGACCGCTGTTACACAACCTTTCATGGTCATGGCGAATTACACGAATCCCATAGCCGTGACTGCGGTGCGGTTTTTAGTTGGTACGAGTTCGACATACCGATCCATGAGGATTTTCTGTACTGGATTGGTCACAACCTAGACTTTGCCTTGTAATTCATCGACAATGTCTTTCTAGTGGCTAAACTGGCTCCAATACTGCGAGTGTTTGGTTTGGTTCGATTCAAGTAAGATAATACGTGCTAGGTGCTAACCTACCTGTAAACCAAACAAGTAATTGTTACTGTTGATAAACATATAACCTTCACAGACAATATAACATTTATAAACTTGAAGTAATGGAAAAAGTAGTAGGCTAAGGCTATCGTGGTGGACTATAGCCTAATCCCTCTCGTACTGAGAAGAGACCCGTGCCCAGCAGTGGGATAATGTAATGGGTTGATGATGAATGGAAAAAGTAAATGACTCTTTTCAGTATAAGAAGAGTTTGTTCATCACGCTGGTCGAGAATCCAGAAGAAGAATCATCACCATCGAGAAGAAGTAAAGGCTTATATTATATTTCATTCAAAATCACAGTTCTCTGAAACATGGAGATTTCCTTACAGTGTTTGTCTTGAATATTTAGGCATTTTAAGTGATACATAAATATCGAATGGAGAGAATTGATAAGGCAATCCCTCTCCATGGTGCTAGTAATAGCTAGCTAGCTATAATCTTCCATAGGAGAATAATGTTATTTCATCACGATTCCAACAGGACTCAGACGTGGTCCTGATCTGCGGGGGTGCGTACCTACTGCCACCTTGCTGCAACACCCTGGACCGCGACCTATTCTTCCAGAACATGCAGCATGTGCGCACGGTGACGCTGGCTATAGCACAGTTCTGTCCACAAGCGGTCGTAGCGGTGCAGACGCCGCCCGTAGACTGCAACTTTGCGCTTTGTCTTCATGTTAGTTGATATGTTAATTCCTCATCATCGCCTCATCGAACGTGCAAATGACCAATGCAGATTATTGTAGTTCTACATTGGACCTATCTCATCTTATGTAGAAAGGTTTTTTTATGGGATAACTCGGTAAACGAGCAGGTGAGCTGATGGTGAGTAGTCATCACCGCCCATGGACATCTGCAAAACCAAAGGATTTACAGATGCGTTGCCGAGCCTATTTAAAGGGAGGTGAAGCAGAAAATGAGAAGGAAGGGGACTGAGGGAGAAATTGGACCTCCGGCGCTCCACACTCACCGTATGAAACGCTACAGTATGCATACTGCTACTTGACGTCGATATTTTGTGAGAGGGTAGTACTTCCTCGGTCTTGCGGACCCATTCCTACGGGCATTTAGTAATGCCAGCAGGCACTACTACTAAGTACTACTAAACTACTACTACTAATCCTTTCGAATCATCGCCTCATAGAACGAGAAAATTACCAATGTACACTGTAGTTCTACATTAGACCTAGGTATCTGATCTAATGTAGAAAGGTTCAGGTTTAAAGAAATTATTTCTCACTAGTGGACCCGACATATTGTCCCGCGCGAAGTCATTATTCCTAATAAGCATAAGTTCTCTTATAATGAGATACAAAGTAATATCATTAAACTTATTTTGGTTTCTATACAATAATAGGATTGTAGATAATACATATGAGATTAGACTGCAGGTACATGTTTATTAAATTTATTTTTTTAATACATATTTTATGTTATCGCAGTTTTTTTTTAACAGCTGTACTTCTATAAACAAGATTCATAGTTAGGATAACTGTCCAGGGTGCGCCGGGGCATCATTCACTTATTTATTAACCATACTTTTTAATATATCATGAAGACTTGATGAATAGATTGATGATGATCACGATTTAGTAGTATCTCGCTGGCATGTCTACGTGCCAACATGAATGGGTCGGCACGATCGGGGAAGTTCTACTCTCCCACAGAGGAGGAGAGCGCCAGAAACCCAATTCCTCAATCAGTGCCTTTCCTTTTCTCCTTCCCCTCCCTTTTCGTGTGAGCACAAGGGGTGTCCCCTTGTGTTGCAAGCATCCATGGGCTACGGTAACCGCTTACCATCAGGCGGGCCGTATGCTTGTTTGCCTAAAACGACTTTACTTTTCTATACAAAGAAATTCGTTGTATTATGTGCTGCTCCTAGACATTGCGGCTGGCTAGAGTGTACGACAAGCGGCGAGTGTTAGGCGTGAATGCCATCAACGCGATGCGCGCCAACCAGCTGTTCTGTGCCATCACCGGCGCCGACCCTAGCAAGAGCAACCTGCCCGTCGTTGGAGGGACAGGCCGCTGCACTAGAGTCCCCGTGTTCTCTGCTGGCAAAGCCGGGAATTTCCCACAAGTGAGTGAAAGTAGGAATCATTGTTTGACTGAAGCCAAGCAAGCTAGACTTGCTTATTGTATGCTGGGAAACATACGACAGTGCCCCTGTTTTCTGCGGGAAATTTTATATAAGTGAATAAGGAACAGGTGTCTATAATAGTGAGCTATTCTTGAACTGGAAGGTAGTATATTATAGTAACAGCAACCAGGTACTACCGAGTTATGCGCTGGTTAGGATAACCAGCGCATAACTCGAGAGTTTCACGAGTAGGAGAATAAAACATAAGAACAGGTTAGTTAGTTAAGTTAGTTACGATAAGGGTTCCACTGCACCATCTCCAACCTTCAAATAATTAACCAACTGCTTTTAAAATTAGTAATTTAATCAGCCTATGTCAAGTTAAAAGTGTATTTTTGCGAATACTTTGGAGAAATGTTATACCTATCTTTTGTGATGGGACAGACGCAAACGGAATGCTTGACGCGGCTGGTGCGCGAGGCTGACGAGATCATCTGCAAGGTGAAGTGCAACAACGAACAGGGTCATCTCTCCATCGGCTTTTCTACAGCAAGATTTGTTATTAACATCATGAAAGGTATTTAAATTTATCCGTTTACCGCACGTTATAGTAGCATAAAAGCATGATATTGAGAGGGAACGTAGGGTGTTGGCGGTCCGAGGAAATATGTTGGCACGTGGTTGGCACGTAGATTCTCCCGCTGTACTGATCAGGTTAAAATAACTCTGTTTAAGGCGTATTGCCAGGGTCTGTACACGGGAAGTCTATGGGTCAGCTACACCAAAAGGTCGTTGCATGTCCTACGCATTCAATATAATAATATTTTCAGGATGCTTTTGAAGCTGCCTAGGTTCTGTAGTGCTTCTGAAATGTTTACAGAGAATCGAACTGACGGCTTTCGTGCAGTCGTTAGGAAAAAAGTTGCTTCATTGCTACACAGAACAAGGGACAGTAACAACAGCATCCTGCAAACAGTGGCGGAGAATATTTATTCTCCCATTTTGAGGCACTGTACGGATAATGAACGAGTAACTTTCGTACTTGTTCATGGTTTGTGCAGAGTGCGTCAAATTTAAAAAATGTACTGCAGAATGTTTATGACTTAATAACACTAGATATAAGGGAATATTACTAACACGATGGATTATAAATAAATTTTATTTTTTTAAATTTGAATAAGGAATTTATATACCTAATAATACGTGAAGAAGAACGATGTAACCCTGCTTAACGCATTCCGTGGAGTATGAGATTAGGCATAATGAAAGTTCATATAGAAAAGGACGGCAAAAAATATTCCTTTTGAATTTCGACCAAAGGGCGAACGTTTCATATAGAAGCCATCAGCAATTGTTATGTGAAACGCCTGTCTCATACGGATATCTTGTATAATTGACTTAACTATATTAAGTTCCTGTAAACCGTTTTTAAAAGCTTCCATATTTGTTGGCAGGTCTATTCGAGAAGCCAACGTTCATCGACAGTGCGCTGGTTGAGCAAGGAGATCCGAAGAAGTGCTACAACATGAAGTACTGCGCCACGCCAGTCACGGTGGGCAAGGGAGGCATCGTCGAGTATGCCGTGCCAACCCTCAACGAGTCTGAGAAACGGCTGCTTGAAGAGAGCAAGTGAGTACACTACATAACGTCAGTCCAGTCGTTTCCACTGACGACAATAATATAATATCGAAAATATCGAAAATACCGAAAATATGAATATTGACACAATAAAACAGCAGGCTTGGGCCCCGTGAGCCATACAAACAATTGCCTCCCCACATTTTCATAGCAACAACGGTTACCTGTGATGGAGTGCCGTGTCGGCAATAAAAGAGTCTACGTTTGCGCAGCGCTGTACCCCGCGTTTCCAGTGACGACATATCGATAATACGATAAAATGGATATCTATTATATCAAAAGTATCGATATCCAATTTTATCGTATTATTGATATTTTTGATATTAACGGTTTAGATTTTCATCAAACATAGCTAATAAGAAGAAGAAAGAAGAACACTAAGAAGAAGAAAAGAAAAAAGAAGAAGAACAATATAAGAACACTCCCGACTAATTCACCTTTCAAACAAAAAAACTAAATCAAAATCGGTAGATCTGTTCGGAAGCCACGATGCCACAGACACATACACACAAACACACACACACACACACACTGACACGTCAAACTTATAACGCCCCGTCGTTCTTGCGTCGGGGGTTAAAAAAAATAATTAAGAATTTGTGTTTGTAAATACAACCATGATATGGGAGTGTCTTGCGTACACTTCAAAATCTTTCCTCAAAAAAATTTGCTGAGTTAACACGTAATTATTGTTATTCAGGTGTGATTTGGAGGACATGTTAAACATGGGTCGTTGCTACGCTTGCGGCGATGAATACTTCGTAAACCCCTGCAAGTTCAAGTACCCCTGTCCATGCTGGTCGCAGTGTGACGTGTGCAAACCGAAAAAATGCGTCGAGAAGCAGAAGTAGCGCCCTTACCATGGACGATGGATGATGGATATAAAGTTCGGACGAAATAACTTTGCGTGTCCGAAGCTGTCGTCAAGTGGTTGCGCAGAAGTATTTTTTTATATAAAAACTTGATTTAAAGACAGTTGGGGTAGTAAAAAGTTCGCTTTTGTGATAATATTGTCCTTACTAATTTAGATATATTTGCACAAAAACAAATTATACTTCTTATTTTAAGTAATATTACCTACGCAGCCCTTCCGAACGGGTAACTTGACACCCGTAAAGTTATTTCGATCGTACCGCACCGACATTACCGTAGTGTTTGTCCATTAATCCACCAGTGCAACCTTTAGGCAGTTTTCCATGATGCTAAACCAAACATATGCAAAGAATTTTATTTCAAAACATGCAGATTAAAATATTCGCATCATTTGTCAAAATTTGCTTTGGAAGGTTTTTCAGAAAGTACTATTGCAACATCTATGTAGGTAGTACGCACTGCTACAAATCAAGCTATACAAATCAAGTGTAGGCTGTAGGCTGATCTTGCATTATTAATGGTTGCTTATGGTATACTGGATTTGTATAGCTTGATGTGTGGCCGTGTGTAATGTTTTTCGACGCCATTGATTTGAGAGTATGTCAGCGAAAATCTTGTAAAAGTGTGATTTACGGTTCATGCGTGTCTGTAAAAAAATGTTTTATGGTTTTAAATAATATAAATGAAAACTAAAAACAGAAAAGCCAATACAGTAAAAAATATTAAGTTTCAATATGTTTGACTATATTTGGAAATATAAATATAGGGAAATTAACAGAACCATAAATTATGTTAGAAAAAATTAATCATGTAAATTATGTCATAAATCAATTAAAATATGTAAACGTATGTATTTTGAAACAATAAATAATTATTATAATTTGAGTTTTTATTTTTATTTCGTTTTGAATTCTTTATACGAATGTAGTGTTTGAAGTGAAATGAAATGATATTTATTTCTGTAAAAAAGATCTTTTAAAGCAAGTCGATAAACTAGATGGCGCCGACATTTCCTCTCTGACGACCTCTCAGACGAAATGTCGAAACAAACTCAGAAAATCTAGGTCTCTTTTAAAGTCCAGACAATAGCTATATCATAGATGTGCGAGTTTTACAATGTAGGGCAAAATCTGAACAGGCCTTTTGAAGAAAGAGCCATAGCAGTTTTGAGTTAACCTGTCCTAACTGACGGCACGCATACATCAGTCGTCGTGTAGCTCAACCACTCAACCATTTTTTAGGGAGCGTTTGATGAAAGTAATTCAATGAAAATAGTTTATGTAATATAAACTATTTTGCATGTATGTTTAAATGTTTTATAAAGGCGACGTAGTCTGTACAACACATTTTAAAGTGTTAAGCTGCTTTAAGAATAAGATCTAATTGTCATTTGGTGTATTGTTTATGTGATAATAAAGAATTTAAAAAATCAAAATCAATTTAATGAAAAATAAAATAATTACTAAATGGCAAGACGAATCGTAATTAATGGTAAGACCAAGGCACTCTTCCCAAAGTAACTAAACCCTTGGCCGTGAGTATAGGGGAAGACGTGTTGGTTTAGTCAGTATGAGTCCGACATACCCCTCATATGCTACCTAAGCAGGCGGCGTATCAGGGGTATATCAGACAATATCTATAACGACGTCACCTCAAAGACATAAATTCAAAATGTAAAAAGGCAAATTTCGATCTGGCAGGTGGGACTCGCGGTGGCTTACTGGTCATAGCGTATGATGTAGGCACCTAACCAGAAGATGCCAGAATCCTGTCCGCACTCGAATATTTCCTTCACTAAAATAACTTTATAATCTTTGCATTGAAAATGCATAAAAATACAAAAAGATAATATCTATAATCTAATCTAATTAAGTATTTAAAACCAATAAGCAGTCAGTAAATTGAATATCGAAGTACTTAAGCACCATGCTATCACAATGTCACGTACGTGATAATATTTACCTAGGTACGACTCGTAGGTATAGGGATATATTTATAAATCCTTCTTGTAGGCTTGTAAAAACAATCGGTGTGAGTTCTCACCCATTATGTAAATATTTTTAGCGAGGGCTTTGTTGGATATTCCTGGCGTCGTACAACAGTATCTGGTTAAAGCACGTTTCTGTCCACATGGTTCTATTTATAAGTATATTCTTGGATCACGTGAAATGAAACGCTGCTCGCAAGTTTTTCTGCACGAGTATTGATGTAGACGTTTTTTTTCACGTGATTCGCGCTAGTGTTATACGGCTTCTTTGCAGAAATTGGCGCGTATAGAGACTGGAAGCACCGTGAGCGCAGTTTTCAGGAAATTAAAAAACACAGTTTACAGAAATCCACTATGTTACCTTTGATTACAAACTATAATATTTACACTGACTAGACAAATTATGCCATGTAAATTACCGTCAATTTTTTTTTACCGTTTAACTCGACAAAAGAGCAGGCGAGCTACCTATCCATGGATATCTGCAAAACCAACGGAGTGGCAGATGCGTTGCCGAGGCTGTTTAAGGAAAAGAGAGGGGAAGGAAAAAAGGAGAAGGAAGGGGACTGCGGGAGAAATTGGACCTCCGGCGCTCCACACTCACCGTACGAAACGGAACATACGCATATGCATACTGCTACTTGACGTTGATATTCTGTGGGAGGGTAGTACTTCTCCTCTCGTGCGGACTCATTTATGTCATTTATAAAAGGTTTAAAATCATTTAGAGTCGAGTCGAGATTTTCTCGACAGTGAGTTCGGTAGCGAGGGGAGGGCTTAAATCGATTGCCAATTTAATGACGAACAGAAAGGTCAAGTGTATCATTATAAGTCACTAGCTTTACGCCTACGGCTTCGCCCGCGTGGTTTCTCGGCATTTCTGCATTTAATATTTTCCCGTTTTTTCAACATTTTTCATTTATGCTCCGCTCCTTAGGTCTTAGTATGATGATATATAGCCTATACTACTAATTTGATACATCTACAAATAAGTACCATACATACAATGTCAATATCCCGGAAGTTGAAATTGACTGGGCATAACTTTTAGCAAAGTATAGCGACCTTAGTGACCTTGCCTCGAGGAAGGTCGCAGGGACAAGGCTGCCTCTCGCCGGGGGATAATCCATACACGTGAATCCACAGAAAATGGCCCAAGTCATATTCTACTGGCTACATAATAAAGTTTATTTTATTAAGAAATTATTACTATTTATATCAGTTATGTATCTTGTAATGAGAATGTATGAATGACCGCAGTCCTAGTGAACTAGAATGATAAAATAATATACTAGTGACCCAGTTCAGCTTCACATGGCTGCGATATACTAATAAAATATGCATGTAATGTATCTATACGTAAAAATTAAGTTGTAGGTTGTAGTGCCTTTTTTGGAATGTCAAAATTATAGTTTTTACCAAAATCATATAATAGTAAATAGTTACGTAGTAGGTACTTACAAAAAAAAACAATTTTTAAAATGTATGTCTCTTTGTTACGGGTTATTTCCGAAATGTCTGGACCTATTTTATAAGCACATGGCTGAAGGTATGAGGAGTAACTTAGGTTATTAAAAATCACATTATGACTCTTAGAAGCCGAGCAAAAGAAAAAAGGTGAAATACACGTGGTATAGCTAGTTATAATTGATAAGCCTTTCAGAAGGAAATCTTTCAATATTGGTGAAAACCGTATCACAAACCGTTGTGTGGTTTAAAAGAAGTTGGCGACAGACGACAATAGCGACTTTTCTTTTTACTAAGTATACGTCAAAATAGCTCCCTTACTACGGAAGGAGTCGGGCATTGCTGGGATATTCACAAACATACACAAGTACCTATAGCCCAAATATGTTGCATGATTCTCACGATTTTAAACGTTAGTGCCTAGGAAATACGGGTTTATGCGCTGTCGCACGCAGCAGCCGCGAGATACGACGCGTTCGCCGCGCGATTAAATATTTTTTAACGATTTAATTAAAAAATAATTTAATTATATATTAATAATTTAAACGGCCCTATATATTTCGCGTTATCAGTCATCGAACGTGCAGTCTAAAAACTTTGAATTCTAATAGATAAAGCGGAGAAAGGCGTCGTAGCTCCTACGTGGTGCTACGAATATTCGTAGGCAAACTAGAAATGTGTGCTACGCTTATCGCGAGGCACGTAGGCATGCTACGCGTTGCTACGAATTACTCATAGATTACTACATTGTAGATTACTATTATTGTAAAAAGTATTCTAACTTCTAAGATTTTATTAAAATTGTTTGCTACTTGCAAGTGGAGCTAATAAAAGCGTGTAAAAATAGCTACGATTTTACAGTTTGTGATTTTATCTGATTTAACAGGCAGTGCGCGCCTGAAGTTATCCAAAAAAAATAGCTCCTGTGTTATTATCCTTAATTCATAAAAACACACGTTAGCAAAAAAAAAAACAAATACGTAAGAATTGAATATTCGAATCTCAAGGATACAAAGTACACTCAGTTAATTCTTTAGCTAATGTATCGCCCAGAAATTGGATTTTGGGGATAGTATTCGACTTCTAGATACTCGGAGGTAGTTAGCCCCGATAATTGGGAAAAGGATGACGATGATATTGAGCAGGGCCTGTTTATCTACTTACCTATTGTATAATTATGCGATATCACGCAATTTCTCTGAAATCAATATCTAGAATTCGTACCACGTTCTTTGGAATTGGAACATGGAAATTCTGATAAATAAAATCGCTGTCGCTTGTGACTGTGCCAAGCCCAAGTAGATTCTATACAATGCTAATATAGAACTGAAGTTTCAATGTCACAGTCAGGATCGATCTCAATGCCATCGTGAGGAAACCTTAATGCCTGAGAGATTTTCTCGACAGCTATCAAGAAAGAGTTTAAGGTTTCCTCACGATGACATTGAAATCTATCCTGACTGAGACATTGAAATGAGTGGTTAAGTTAGGGTTTAGGCTACAGCCTAACTTAACCCCTCATTTCATCCTTTCCTTTTTCTTTCTTCCTGGTTTTGAGATCCGTGCCCAGTAGGACAGTAGATATAGGGTTGACGATGATGACACTTCCCGTGGTAGGTTTTTGTTGTTTTGACCCAGTAGGTAAGAATTAAATCTGAGAGGTTAGTGAAAAAATATTATTTAAATCTGGTCTAGTGCCAATGCACAAATTAAATCATCGGTTAAATAATATCAATATCGATCAATCGTGTATATGTGGAATATCAACCAAATATGGATGACATCCTGCGGTGCTTCTGGAGTGCAACGTAAGTGTTACAATTTCTTTCGATTTTCGTTCTAGCGAACTGTATTGCCTATGAACTGTTGATGCAGCTATAATTAAAAATAGATTTTGTTTAATAAAATCTTTTTCGTCATATAAACAGTATTTTTGTAAGTTAAGGTATGCCATACAGCTGATACAGCAAACCGTAATTAGGATTTGTTTTATCAAAACAAAACTGCAATGTCTGATAATGTGCATATTTATGACCTGTTTATCGTTATGTTCATTTAATTACTTGATAGCCGTAATAGTTATAATTACTGACAACATAATTAATTATGATATAGGTAAGTATATTTATACCATTCGCCCTCTTTAATTTTCCAATACAGGTTGTTCGAAATAACTGTGCGCTTCTGAAGTCTGCTGTAAAAAAATATAATCTTCTATATAAAAATAAGTCGGGTTTTCCTTCCTGACGCTATAACTCCAGAACGCACGAACCGATTTCCACGGTTTTGCATTCGTTGGAAAGGTCTCGGGCTCCGTGAGGTTTATAGCAAAACAAGTCCGAAAAAAAAACACGGGCGAAGCCGTGGGCGGAAAGCTAGTTGTTAATAAATATATAAACTACCTCATTAGTCTACTGCTCCTAAGCACGACTGTTACGCTAGTGGTCCTGGGTTCAATCCCCAGGTCGAGCAAAGTGTTATTGGGTTTTTCTATGTCATTTTCAGTAGCAGCTCGGAGTCTAGATTTGTGCCCGGTTAATGGCAATAGGCTCGCCCCCTACATGGGACCTAAAGATACCGGAGACATGTGGGTGTACATTAGTACACCTCCGCCTTGTCATTAGTCTAGTATGACTGCTAAAAAAGGATGTCTGTTATTAGGATTGTCCATGAAATTGCTGGGCACAAATTCCGACTTTGAGCTGCTACTAAGGGGTGCCCGGTTAATGGCAATGGCGCGCCATATTACATGGGACCTAAACATACCGGCGAACTGTGGGTTTACATTGGTACACCTCTGCCTTACCCTTCGGGGAATACAGCCGTGTGAGGTATGTACGAGGTACAGCTAGTTAGTAAATAAGTCAAAGCACGTATCGTAAGGTTTATTGATTATATTCAACTTGCATTGAATTTCTACAATCTCTGACGAGTAAAGTCTCATGAGAACCTGGTATGTTAATGCTGACTGCGTAATGAATAATAATAACTTGCGCTGTAGGTATTAACTATTGTGTGAATGTCTGTGGGTTCGATTATTGTCAAATTGTGGTGTCCACCATGTGGTTATGTTACATAATAATGTTTTAATACTAATTATCCAAATTATTATATTTATCTGTCATTTTTTTAATGTTATTTGCTGCTTTGGAAGAATACTGTATACAAAATGCCACAATTTCTAGTTAGTTAGACATGCAATGAAGAATGATCCAAATTACATATTTTTACCACGGAATCTTTTCTGTGGTAAAGATCATATTTTGTATCACAACTCTTGTAACTGTGGTGCCACAGTAAGACTTAATGCCATTGCATATCGGTGGATTTTGTAACAATAGTTAACTTAAATCAGCTCCCTTAAAAATAATAGCATTTTTGAGCTGCAACAGTATTCTTTCAAAGCAGCAGCTGGTTATCAAATGTGAGTTCTAGGTAGGATAGCACAAATAAATATAATTTATGTACCTATCATTATATTTTCTACACCAGCTGATAATCTAGACATGGCCTGATAGATTCTACACGCAAGCGTGTAATAATCTCAAGTTTGATAATTCTGAATATAAATTCAGAAACATATTGTGCTTAGTACATTTCTGTCCGACGTTTGTCTGGCGTCGTGCCGCGCAGCTCACGGTGAAGGTCGGCCACGCGACACGGGGAGACACTCCACCCCTACAGGCCTACAGTTTGCACAGTTCCTCAAGCAGGGCCGCCCGCGTCTTACACTTTCGCAAAAAATATTCAATTTTCGAACATCAGTGTTTATAAACATTCCAATTCTCTGACTCGTGTTATATATTGGGATATCTGTGCTGTTCAAGTAAGTACTACCGCAGATTCGGGTTTATTCGTTCAAGGTCAGGGTTATTGTGGTGCAAAAGTATTGAATTCTGAGTTCACAGTCAAAAGCTTAAGACACTTTGAGCAGAATCTAACTTTTTCAGTTTTAATACAGAGAAAAATCATTTCGATTAAAGAAAATACAGAGAAAAGAATTCGCAGTCATAGTTTTACACGAATAGGTAACTGAAATCTTATAATGAAACCGGTTGAATTTTTATTAATTGAATAATTTTCAATAGCTTTAAAAAAAATAAGTATTAAAAAGAGCTTTTATTTTTTCAAAATAACTTTTGCAATTAAAGCGTGCCTCGATATTTTTAGCTTATTTTTTTTTTCGCTAAAATAGGTATTGTGACAAAAACAGAAAGTGTTAAAAAAAATTAGTTTCTTGAATTTAATTTTCGTATTATTTTAATTACATTTTGCATCCATTTTATTAATTATTATTAATCTAAAACTTTTAATTGAATAATTTTAAAATCTGAATAGTAAAGCAAAGTACAAAAAAAACATAAAATCTATACACAGCAGGTATAAAATAATTGCAAATTTTATTTCCCGGTACAAATCTGACTCAGGTTAAAAAGTTGTTTGATTTTTGTGCATGCCTATGCAAAAAATTTAGGGAAAACATCAACGAATTAATCGCTCGACCGGTGGATTTGAAACAAGTGTGAACTTTGAGAGCAGGCGCTAACTATACTGTGTAGTTTTAGCGATATGGCAGCCACACAAGAGAAGTTATATCCTAACTGTGACTCAACCGTTTGGCTCCGCTCTTGTGAGGAAGAGATCTTGGAACCATTAGAAGGAGAAATCACAGGTATGTAGCTATACTGAAGCATTGTTTTAAGAATAGCATCACCGGAGAGTGAGTCCTATTTTGATTTTATTTTAATAATATATCACGTTATACTATCCATTTTATTAGGATAGATAGGAGCCTAATGACAACTATCTTAGTTGACCTTCCTGATAAGATTGAAAATTGAAAAATATTCGTAACAATACCTACGTAGTTTGAAATAATTTTGACTGCAAGTCATTATGTGTTGAAAAGCGGTTAGTGTGTTTATTTTAATTATATGTAATTCATCATACACATCCTATTGCTAGGCATACTAACCTAGATAGATAGCCTAACTAGCATGCTAGCCGTATACCTACATATAAGCAAACTTCACACGCCGTCTTTTACGCATGCAGGGTTCCACACGATGTTTTCCTTCACCGTTAAAGCGAGTCATAATTAATTTATTAATACGCACAAGATTTAGAAAAGTCAGAGGATTGCCTTGAATCGGGGCTTATTTGGATTTTTAGTTTATATATGAATTTCTCAGTTGTGATTCGGAGTTTAGATATTATTATGTGCCCGGTGAATGACAATAGGCTCGCGGGCGTGGTGGTATACAACATTATTTTGAGTATATGCGAAACCAGAATATAGTTTATTCAGAATAAGTAACTGAATCGATTCCAATATTTTTTACAACATGCCATATTTTGTCCCAACAATTTTAAGTACTTATACGCAATCATACGCGCACAACACAGGTCACTGCCGGTCATAGCGGCACTAGGCGCGTGCGCACAGCAGGGTCGGAGGGGGGGGGGGGGGGTAAACAACCACTTCAGTCGCCGGAAGTCGATGCCACTGATTGATGCGACAGACAACCAGATAACATAACAAGCTTATAACTTTGACATTTTTCATTATACAGTTTTGAAATTTTGGACATAGATTCTTTACCTAAAAATATTGGACACGTGTTTCGTGTTTGGCATTTACTAAAACTGACTAATTTCCTTACTTCCTTTCCTTCCTTCCGAAAAAAGGAAATTATCTTGTTTGTAAAACCCATGACGCATGTAAAAGATAAAAAATACTGTTTCTCTAGGTGAGCTGCCGCCATGGCTTCGCGGCACACTCTTGCGCAATGGACCGGGATCACTCAAAGTGGGTGACATGCGATTTGAGCATCTATTCGACAGCTCCGCACTTCTGCATAGGTGAATTCCTCTTCATAATTTAAGTGACATCACATGTAAGCGAGTGAGCCTATTGCATTAAATCGAGCTACAAGCCGCTATTAAGAATTTCAAAGAAAAAACAGAACATTTAGTCGATCTGGCAATCAAACCCGGGACCTTAAGCTCAACTACCGCCTCTGCTCAACTGCGGAAAGTACTAGTCGTATGAATTAATTAATATAATATATCTTAAATATATATAACTGACATAGTGATCAATCAACGCACAGCCCAACCCCCTGGACGGATCAGGCTGAAATTTGGCATGCAGGTAGATGTTATGACGTAGGGATCCGCTAAGAAAGGATTTTGATTAATTCTACCCCCAAGGGGATAAAATAAGGGATGAAAGTTTGTATGAGAAAACACGCGGGCGAAGCCGTAGGCGGAAAGCTAGTATAAGTATATTTGTGAGTTGTTAGTTTTTTAGAAACAGTCTTTTGAACCACAGCGAAGCCTGATCAGACAATCTGTAGTTGATATAAAATCATGAGGCATGATCTAAATTATGATTATAAAGGATGGAAGGGACATCGATGCACCAACGCTTAGAATCAGAATTCAGAACATGATTCTGGACCTCTTGATATGAAATTTTTCCTCAAGTATTTAAAAAAATCAGGTGTTCCATACTTTTTGACTGTGCAGGTCACTTCACTTTCGTAGGAAAAACCTGATTTGTTTTTTAATAACCGTAGAAAAATATCTACGCAGCGGGGTCCAGAACCATTAACTGAATTCCTGGTAAGCGTTTGTGCGTCGATGTCCCTTCCACCTTGTATACGAGTATTACTAGTTTCTGCCGGCGACTTCGCTCGCGTGGACTTCAGAATTGAATTCAGAACTCCAGCTGCAATTAAAAGGGTTCTACTTAGTTATTTTAGTGAAGGAAAAATACGACCGCGGGCAGGATTCGAACCTGCGTCTTCTGGTTAAGTACACCAGATCGTACGACATCGTACTTGCTGTAAAGCATGTCATGTCGGTTGAGAATCACATTTTTAACAGATGTCACTGACGTCACCTCAAAGACGTAAATTAAAAATGTGAAGGCAAATTTCGACATGGCGGGTGGGGGTCGCGGTGGCTTAGCGGTCATAGCGTCTGGTCTACTTAACCAGAAGACGTAGGTCCGAATCCTGCCCGCGGTCGTATTTTTCCTTCACTAAAATAACTTAGTAATCTTTGCATGGAAAATGCCTAAAAAATACAAAAAGGATAGGGTTCTACTGGTTAGTCCAGATTAAACTATGTGTGCCAAATTTCATCGAATTCTATTCCGTCTCTCGTGATTGAGTAAACATACAAACTATCACATAATATATAGTTATAGTAGGATACGATAGGAACACTGTATAGACACATTGTACATTCCATTCTATGAGTAACGAAGTAAATTTAAAGAACATGTTTGAGTGCGTATCGCGGTTAGGTAGGTACTGACTGGGCGAGATGCGTATGAGGTAAAAAAGGTTGTACTGCGTTGTTCACGTACCACGTAGTATTCTGCTTTATAGAATGATCGGGAACGACGCGTAATCAATTTGTACACCTACTTCCTTGTTTTTTTTTTTGATATAGATATTTTAAAAACACCGATAATTCATGCCTATCAGAAGACAATAGTTTGTAACATCTAAGATATCAAATCAGAATATTTTTTGTACAATTTAAATTTTCGAAATGAAACATTTGAAAATGAATACATCGTCTAGTGGTCCTAAGCGCGACTGCTACGCTAGAGGTCCTGGTTTCGATTCCTAGGTCGAGCAAAGTATTATTGGGTTTTTCTATGAAATTCTCAGTATCAGCTCGGAGTTTGGATTTGTGCCCGATTAATGGCAATAGGCTCGCCCTCTATTACATGGGACCTAAACATACCGGCGAAGTGTGGGTGTACATAAGTACACCACTGCCTAACCCTTCGGGGAATTCAGGCTTGATGGTGTGTACATACTTACGATTACTGAAACTCTCATTATTAGGTATGTGTTGTCATATATATACTATGATTTAACGTAAATGCGAAAAGTCGGGACCTTCATCGAAAGTTTAAATGGAGACCGGTTAAGGAAGTCAATGCCCTGAGATATGCGTTTTATTTTTACCTTCCTGATACGGAACAGGCGGTTGAAAGTGACGACTAAAAAAATGCGCACTACATTAACAACATTTTTGATTTAATTAGTCTTTTAAACCCGACTGCCGAAGGAGGGTTATTGTTTTTTGTAGTGCGTATTTCAATGCACACGTGATAACTAAGTGAAAGTAACATAGTTCATAATATTGCTAGCAAACATTATGGATTTTTCTTTCTGAAATAATATTATATATAATAATAGCTTGTTTACCTACTTTATTGTGTGTCTGCTTCACCGGTCGCCAACACAATCTGGTTACCACAAACTATCAAATGTTCTCAGTCGATTATTAACATTGTAAGGTTTCAAATCATTTGAAGAAATTTGACAGTTTTGTTTAACCTGATGTGCTTGCGACTGTACAAGGATAATGCAAAAATGAACACTACTCACGATGAAATACGTATCGCGTTTTAACTGTGGTTCCTGTCAATGTTTTTTCAACTTGTTGATCAATGAGTTCCACTTATTTCTAGATTCATGATAGACGATGGCCGCGTGACGTATCAGTGCCGGTTTCTGCGCACCAATACGTTGAAGAAGAACCGCGCCGCCAACCGCATCGTAGTCACCGAGTTCGGTACCAAAGCCGTACCAGACCCTTGCCATACAATATTTGACAGGCAAGCGAAGTTTTACTAGTTTAAAGTGATAACTTTTTACACATTCTTTATTAATCTAATGATGATAGGTACAGTTTGTTCGAAATAATTAAGCCGATCGGAAGTTAGCCGTTCCAAACTACCGCGGTGATAAAATCGTATAATTTAATGTTTTAATACAGAAATATCGAAATTAGTTAACAAAAAAAGTTAAACCGCCTTCAAAAAATAATAAAATAATTTTGTCTTAAACAGTTTGGGAAGTCGGTGACTTCTATTTTAGTGGGTCTTTTATTTTCGCCACCGACTTCCCAAACTGTTTTAGACAAAATTATTTTATTATTTTTTGAAGGCGGTTTAACTTTTTTGTTAAAAGTAATTTTATTTTGTGATTTTTAGTGGAAAGTTTTGTTTAGAAGTACTTGTTAGCCAACTAAACGCACTGCTCTAATAAGACAGCAATGTTTCGGAGTAAACGATAATATCATCGATGTAAACAATTTTTAGATTTTTGTTGATATTTTCAAAACTGCTCAACCGATTTCGATAAAACGGGACCACCTCTGAAGTATGACCTACCAAACAAAAAAAGAATCATTAAAATCGGTCCACAACTGGCGGAGATATCGCGTAACAAACATACAAAAAAAAAAAAAAACATACAGACGAATTGAGAACCTCCTCCTTTTTGAAGTCGGTTGAAAATAATTAGAAATGTAAAACATATACGACTCTACTTATCTTTACACCGACTCTTTCTATTAAAATTTACCACTTCTAAACCACTTGCAGACAACTTCCGATCGGCTTACTTATTTCGAACAAACTGTACATAACAGGTACAATTAGAGTACCTCCAACCAATGATTTAAATTTACCCTTTGAAGTTGTTTTATTTTTATTTTATCGCAACAGCACGGGTGCTGGAATAGCTAAACTTCCTTGGTCAAACAATGCATTTGTAGGATTTTCTATATCATTCTCAGTATAAAAAGGCTCGCCCCCTATTACATACCGGTAAAGTGTGGGTATACATTAGTATACCTCTGTTTACCTTTTGAAGTTGTTTTATTTTTATTTTATCGCAACACCACGGGTGCTGAAATAGCTAAACTTCCTTGGTCAAACAATGCATTTTTAGGATTTTCTATATTATTCTCAGTATAAATAGGTTCGCCCCCTATTACATACCGGTAAAGTGTGGGTGTACGTTAGTGCCTAACCCTTCGGTGAATACAGGCGTGGTGGTATTTTTTATTCTCAGTATGAGCTCGAAGTTTGGACTTGTGCCTGATTAAAGACAATAGGCTCAATATTCAATACATTTACTTATTGCACTCCACAAGGCTCGCCTCTATAACATTGTACCTAAACATACCAGCGAAGAGTGGGTTGTACTTTTGTAAATCAGTACCTACACCTTTGCCTTTTCCTTCGGAGAATACAGACGTGATGGTATGTTATGCTGTTTACATAAATAATAACCTGTTTACAGGGTAGCAGCTATATTCAACCCCGGGGAACATATGTCAGACAATGCTATGATATCTTTGTACCCGTTCGGAGATGAAATTTACGCGTTCACAGAAGGACCAATTATTCACAGGTAACATATAACAGTATTATTAGTCACTAGCTTTCCTCCCACGGCTTCGCCCGCGTGGTTTCTCGGCTTTTCTGCATTTAAAAGGAATATTTTTTCCCGTTTTTGGAATATTTTTCATTTATGCTCCGCTCCTATTAGTCTTAGCGTGATGACATAAAGCCTATAGCCTTCCTCGATAAATGGGCTATCTAAAACTGAACGAATTTTTCAAATCGGACCAGTAGTTCCTGAGATTAGCGCGTTCAAGTAAAAGAACAAACTCTTCAGTTTTATAATATTACTAGCTTTCCCCCGACGGCTTCGCCCGCGTGGTTTCTCGGCTTTTCTGCACTTAATTTTTTCCCATTTTTGCAACATTTTCATTTATGTAATATTGAAGTATAGATTCATATTCGTTTATAAGTATAGATTTTAGTGAAGGAAAAAACCGCGACGGTCGAAATTTGCCTTCACATTCTGAATTTACGTCTTTTTTAAGGTGACGAATTCTGTCCGCAGTCGTATTTTTCCTTCACCAAATAACTTTTCCACCTTAGCCTGGAAAATACAAAAATATAGTAGGTAATATCAGTTATTTTGTCCTATTACATGAAGATTTGACTGCCTCGTCAGCATAGTGGTCCCAAACGCAACTGCTACGCTAGAGGTCCTGGGTTCGATCCCCAGGTCGAGCAAAGCGTCATTGGATTTTTCTATGAAATTCTCAGTAGCAGATCGGAGTCTGGATTTGTGCCCATTTAATGGCTATAGGCACACCCCCTATTACATGGGATAAAACATACCCGCGAAACGTGGGTGTACATTAGTACACCTCTGCCTAACCCTTCGGGGAATACAGGCGTGATGGTAGGTTATGTAATGTTATGTTACATAAAGATTTATGGCCTTACTAGCCGTTGCTAAAGTGTCCGGTGAACGGCAATGGGTTCGCCTCCAATTACATGGGACCTAAGAATACCGCATTGTGGGTGTACATTAAGCACACGAGCTCTGCCTAAAACTTCGGGGAATACAGGCGTGATGGTGTCAATAAAAAGAGATCACACTGATAATACCTACCTTAAAGAAATATTTAAAAGGTGCATTTCCTCTATAGTACGGAAAAAAACTTCAAAACCTGATATACGTTCAAGGTTTTTCGGAATTTTGTCCTTAAACAATACGAAAGGCCCTTCACTTTTGCTCTCATCATTATTTATAGTTTAAACAACGTAGTTAGGTTGTTTAAATTTTGTATATCAAACATCAGAAAAGGGGTCATTGCACTCAGCATTATGAACTTTTACATCGGGGCCCACGCTAAATCGCGACACAAATTAGACCTTTAATCCAATTTGATTAATTGTGATTGTACCTACATAAGAACTCTGCATAACCCTTCGGCAAATACAGGCGTGATGGTATGATATTTGGATCATAATAAAAGGGCTAAAATTGCCCTTGATGTATCACAATTGACGGATACATGGCTATACACTGCCAAATTTCTTGTATAGGCTGACCTATAAGTACTGGAATTAATTGGTCCGTTGAGTATTGTGTAGCCATGTAATTTACCAAAAGTGGAAATTTTAGTCCCCATAAACTTATTCACTTATATTATTCATTTATGGACTGCCTGATTACTCTATAATGGTCGCGCGCGCGACTATCAGTATATTGTGGATTAGTGCCCGGTTAGGCCAGACCATGGCAATAGGCTCGCCCCCTTTTACATGGGACCTAAACATACCGGCGAAATGTGGGTGTACATAAGTACACCTCTGTCTAAATTATTCATCCAACTTTTTATGCAAATGCATGCATCATGAAGCATAATAAAAAGCAAATGCCAGTGGAGCCGCAGCGCGCCAAGAGAGTCATGTCTTGCGGTGCCACACTGCAAGCTAGCGAGCGAGTGAGCCAGGCAAGCATCGTTTCACCTCTTTTTATACTTCAATTCACACCACAAACTACAGAGGTAAGCTGCGTCAGCTATATACAAACGATGCGAACGATGCGCTCGTTCGCTCGCTAGCTAGCGGTGTGGCATGCGCTTTATAAACACACAATAGCTCAGGTCCTTCAAAAAGGCCATGTGCGTGGTACTCGCCAACGGCGCGGGTGTATGACAAAATGGATTTAGAATGTTAACCAGGCCAAAGAAGTTTGCAAGAATTGTAGCAAATGGTGTTTCTTAAGATTCTTCTACCCCTATGGGAATAAGGCGAGAGTGTATATATGTATCATTCATAAAACTACCTCTTCAGATGGGACCTAAACGTGCCAGCGAAAGTTCTACAAGTAGTAGGTACACCTCTGCCTAACCCTTGGGGGAATACAAGCGTGATGGCACATGTAATCATGATTCATCAAAACCGGTAAATTTAGCTCTGCCGGTATGTATCTTTGTTTTGTTTTGTTTAAGGTTGATGACCTACTTTTTGTCATAATGATTTATCAGAAAAGCGACATCATAGCATTTTTATCTTCCGAAATAATTACGACAAAATTTTATATGGAAACATTTCTTTCAGACAAAAAAAAATTGTCATCATGATTATCAGCATGAACCCATATAATATCTTACAGCTGGGCACGGGTCTCGTCTCAGAATGAGAATGATTAGGCTATAGTCCACCACGCTGGCCTTGTATTGGTCAAAATCTATTTATATACTTAATAACTAAATATAAAGGTATACATACAAACCATTATAATTCATATTTTATTTTAAACATTGTTAAAGAAAGTAAGTAAACAATTACCTTATACGTGGTATTCGTACATAAACAAGAAAGAAACGAGGTTGACAACCTCTTTTTGGTGGGTACCAAAAAGAGGTTGTCAACCTCGTTCCTCAAAATAAGAACGTAACTAGGATGATGGCTATCACTTTCTTCTCGACTTAACAAAAACTATCCAATAAAAGACTAACAGAAAAACTTAAATTCAAATTCAAATCTTTAATGATTTCATATGTGCACATAGGTTTTTACAAAATTGTCATTATCAATATGAAACCCTGTAAAGGCGCTGCAATTTATTAGTAAAGAAAATGTTTAAAAAATAACAATTCTTAAATCTATTTATCTTTTGTCTTACTAGCTTTCCTTCCTCGGCTTCGCCCGCCTGGTTTCTCGACTTTTCTGTACTATAATATGTATTTATTATACATATAAACCTTATTCGAGAACCACGCTATTCATCGGTGCAAACGGCATGAAAATCGGTGCAGCAATTTTTGAGTTTATTGCGAACAGACAAACAGACAGACGCGGCGGAGGACTTTGTTTAATAATATGTAGTGATAATTTTGATTTTCCTCGTTAGCCAGCTCCGATATACGCGTGCGATCGCTGCCAATCATAAAATGCTATAGGGCGAAGCGCGGCCTTCGACGCGCTACGCCCCTGCATTTTAAATCTGTAATATCTTTGAAAATATTCATTTAAATTACATGCTGTAAAGGGCTTTATTGATCTATATTAAATGCACAATGTATTTAAGGTACTTAATTGGATAAAGATTAATGCTGTATTGCTTAAAATCACTTCGTAAATAAGGCGTCATCTATCGTAAAACGTAAAGGATAAAAAAATGGTTATTGTGAGTTATGCCTAAGAGATAGACATATACTATCCCGAACTTTTTTGTAGAACTTTTTAAGGTGATTATTTATATTAGACGGTGTTCCATTTATTTGTATTTCGTCTTGTCTTCGAAAAAGTCTCAGAGAGGTAGATGCCTAAAACCAAAAGTAACTATAGACGTGACGGGCCCGTGTAAGATGGTAAAAATAAGGCAGGAAAATGACAAGTAAAATGACAAAGCCAGTTGTATCACGGTCGGTCATGCACTTGTAAGCCAGACTGGCTAATGACTAAGATAACCCAAACCTTAAGTCCAGTGACCGATGATGCCGAACATATCCCTATTCTTTTTTGTTTAAAAGACATTTTGGTATTCAGTTTATTTAATTTTGCAACTTCAAACACAGAAGCCAAGCCAAATCTTCTCTGTATAATAAAAATGAATCCCTATTTCCGTTGATCATAACTTGAGAATGACTTTACTAATTTTATTCATCTTTTTTGTTTAATTTTTCTATTATTTTGTAAATGGTTCTTAAGGAATGAAAAATTAAGAAAATTACGCAGAAAATATGGAAAATATTAAAAAAACGTAACGACTACTTTGACTTCGCGAATATTTTTTGTTCGAATTGTAATATTCATAGCTAAGGCAGGACAGCGTTTCTCAAGTCAGCTGATATTAAATATTTGTTATGTGGTATCCAGGGTAGATACCGTGACGCTGGATACGTTGGAGCGGAAGAATATGACAGACTGCGTGACGTTTGTCAACCACACCTCACACCCGCACGTCATGCCCAATGGTAAGACTATTATAATATCTATCATCATCATCGTCATCATATCAGCCAAATGAGGTCCACTGCTAAACGAAGGCCTCCCCCATAGACTTCCACAATGACCTGTTATATGCCGCTTGTATCCAACGATTCCCAGCAACCTTAACCAGGTCGTCTGTCCATCCCGTCGCAGGTCGCCTCGTTTTGTCCCGCGGTCATCCGTTCTACGAGCTATGTGCCCCGCTCACTGCCACTGAAGCTTGCTAATCTTTTGAGCTATTTCGACCACTTTGATTCTTTATTATAATATATAGACTACTTAAGATTAACTCACTTAAAGGTTTAGCATATGATGTGTTTAAGAGTGTATCAAGTGAGTGAGTTAGCAGGAGCCATTTGAGATTTAGGCATTTTAACTTGTTAGGTGATACAGTATCAGTTACATTTAATTCTAAATTTCAACTTCAAACTTCAAATGTATCCTGCCTTATAATACGTATTTAATTATTTTTGTGTGTCGTATCTCATCATATCTTCACGAGAACGGGTTTGGCACGGTGAGAGAGCAAGGGGCTCAAAAGGAACATTTTTGATGAATCAAAAGTATGATTCATGTTACAAAAGGGGGTCATAGTCCAATATTTCACTGACCTCGCGTTGTATAAGGTTTTCGTACATTTAGCGGTCAGCTTATATTGGAAATGTATGGCACGTTGTGGAGTGGTGTGGTCGTGGATCATATTGTGTTATATACAGGGTGGCCAGAGAAGTAACGTCCAAAGACAAAATTTTGATACCTTTTCAACTTTTACAAAGTTTTACAAACTTTTGTGGCTGTATGGTATAACTATAATTTTGAACTTTCCACACAATTTTAGTCATGTTCCATTAAAGCTAGGCAAGCCATTATTTTTAAGCTGATTTTATGGTTGTGAATTGATACAACAAAATATTTTCAATCGTTTAGTTAAAAGTGAAAAGAAAAAATCAAAACCGATGTGTGGTGAAAAATATGCTTAAACATTATAATCATTCTATCTGCTAAACTACTGAAAATTGGGGAACATATATACTTAAATTCGGATGACCCTCGATAAAAGGTATCTAAATTTAGTCTTTGGACGTTACTTTTCCAGCCACCCTGTATAAAGTGACCAATTTAGACCCAGAGGGGAGATAATGAAGTCACTTTTTGTTAATCATAATAAAGTTACACCACAACGTACCGTGATGTCTCATACCCAATGAACAAAGCATGTTTAAGGTATTCCGCAAAAATAGCGAATAAAGTTTTTCTTTCAAGTTAATAAAAGCTTTGTAATATTTTTCAGGGGACGTTTACAACGTTGGTATGTCCGTCGTAAGAGGCAGAATACGACACGTCGTTGCCAAATTTCCATACACAGAGAAAGGTAAATTTAATTGACATAATAAAGTCATGCTAAGTACACACGGCTACAGGTCTACCTATACGAAACCAGTTTAAGCTGATCTCATATTTTATAGGCTTTCCATACAGTAAGAGGCCAGCGTGAACTGGATTTTTATAGCTTGACCTTGACCGTAGCCTTGTGTTCAAAATTGGATAAAGTGTCAAATGTTTTAATGTCAAAAAATCAACTTTTTACTAAACTTTTTTTTTATCGGGATCTATCTCAGACTGTAAAATTAGGTTAAATCAGGTGAGACAATAGAAAGAAAGCAGCAAACGAGGGGAAGCTTGATCTCACACCATAATCGATTACGACTTTTTATTTTATATCTGATAGACCATCGATTCCGAATATACACGATGAAATGCTTGAAGTTGGTTTTGTTTCTCTGCAGAGGTAATAAAACCATTTTCCCATAATGTTATTTTTCTAACGTTTCTCAGGTGATATGTTTAAGAGCGCATGCGTCGTGGCCACCATGCAACCGCGCTGGGCCCTCCATCCTGCTTACATGCACACCTTCGGTTAGTATACATTCATGAGATACAGTTTTATCTCATAGTTCTCCCACTGCTGGACTCGGGAGTGAATAAAAAATATCAATAACCGCATAGGTACAAATCGAAACCACGAGATGCTAATGAAAATTGTACAATTAAAATACTTTTGCCAGTTTTTTTTATGGGCCACGAGCCACCTCATGGTATGTGGTCATCGCCAACCATGGACATCATACCAAAGGAGTTGCAGATGCGTTGCCGAGCTATGGAAAGGGGAGGAGAAGGAGAAAGGAAAAGGAATAGGTTGAGGGAGGAATTGGGCCTCTAGCACAATACACTCACGGTACAAAATCGATATTCTGATAGACAAAAACCTACGGATAAAAAAGTATTTAAGGCAGTTTCTATATATGTATATAATGATTATAGTTCATGCATACATTACCATGTGCAAGAACTATACAGGGTGGAAGGGACATCGACGCACATCCGATTACCACGAATTCAGTACATGATTCTGGACCCCCTTGCGTTGATATTTTTCATCGGCTTTTCTGTATATAACTAGAACAATGCTTATTCTTGCACGGTTTCATAATATATGGTATCTTCCGGACTCACTCCAGGTATAACGGAGAATTACTTCGTGATAGTGGAGCAGCCGTTGACCGTGTCGGTTGCCGGCCTCGTGCGCACCCTCGTCAACAACGACAAGGTCGCCACCAGCCTGCACTGGTACCCGGAGTTCGAGGTACACACGGCTACACATCAAGCTATATAAAGCTAGTTCAGACTGGCCTTGGCTTAGTTCAGCTGGCCTTGAATTGTGCAAAAAACAATGGGTGTATAATTCAAGGCCAAATCCCTTAACAAATTCAAAACTAAATTTAAAAAAAAATTGTTCAATTGTTCAGTAGCTCCAGTAACTAGTTTTATATACCTAACTAACTATCTTGGTTATTTTTAAGTTATAATTTAATACTGTGTACTGTAATTAATATACTCACCTAAAGTGTATACACTATTAATGTTCAATATTATGTACACCGTAAGTGTCATACATATCAGATATAAATTATTCTGTAACATTAGCATAACAATTGTAACAATATGTATGATGTGGTTGTACTACTTAATAATAAATAAATAAATAATAAATAAGGCCAGCCTATACTGGTTTTATATAGCTTGGACGTATGGTACCTTTACCTGTACATGTAAAGTGCATTAAATCGCTGTAATGTAAAGGCTGCGTTTGCACCAGAAGTATGTGAGGAAACTGAGCGGTACCCGAGAAAATCCACCATAAGCCTGCGTTCTGTTCAATTTCCTCACAAATCTCTGGTGGAAACGCAGCCTAAATTGATTGTTTATTTGTTACATTTTGTAAAGAGGATTAAAAGGTCTTTATTATTAAAAAAGCTACCCTACACATTCAAATTGCAACATATTTTGTTGCAATATCTTTGTATTGGCTTCACAGGCTTGTTTTCGTGTGTTCTATACCTGCCACAGCGTGCTCATAGGGATAGTTAGTGAAAGAAAATATCTGAAAGAGAGTTCTTTCTCCACTTATACTCCTGTAACCGTACGGTTGCGTTTTTCTCTGACAGTCTCCTCGATAATCATTTCTACAAGGCGTTGGTGACAATTTCGTAGAACAAAAACAAACTTACTATCAAGAATTAATAAGTAAGACAGAGGTGTACGAACATCCACAATAACTGATCACAGTACCCCCAAAGTAATAAAAAAATGTTATTCTTAAGTGTCAGAAGTCGGTATAATATCTGTTCAATTAAAAATTCCTGATTTCTGATGATGCTGAAATGTAGAAATAACATGCCACCACGCCTGTATTCCCCGAAGGATGAGGCAGAGGTTTACTAATGTACACCCATGCTTCGCCGTTTAGATCCCATGTAATAGGGGGCGAGCATATTGCCATTAACCGGGCACAAATCCACTTTGCTCGACTGGGAATCGAACCCAGGACCTCTAGCGTAGGGGTCGCGCTTGGGACCACTAGACTAACGCGGCAGGCTGTAATTTAATGCAAGAAAATAATTTTGTATTTGCAGACACACGTAGTCCTCTTAAGCCGTATCACAGGAAAGGAGGTGAAGCGGTTCCGAACAGACACCCTGTTCTTCTTACACATCATCAACTGTTACGAACACGAGGGCAAGCTGATCGTGGACCTGTGCGCGTACAAGGACGCTAAGGTCATAGACGCCATGTACGTGCATGCAATTGAGGTAAAGATTTTGTATTTTTATATGATTTGAAGTAGCCGTCAGTTAGGACAGGTCAATTCAAAACTCTGCCGGGTCTGCGGATGAATGGGCCCGTAGCCCCAGCACTAAAGTGGTGACGCGAAACACCGTTGGTTTTAGTCGGTAGCTCGTTCTTTCTTGAGCGGAGTCCAACACACCCCACCGCTCACCCCGGAGCGGTGTATAGTGCTTAAAGCATTTTCAACCCCGACAAAACAGGGATGGATGGCGTAAAAGAGGGGAATTTTTCTGCCAATGCTACGCTATGATGATAATGTTAATTGTTTATTATAAATATATTTTATTTTTCACTTCTAATATGATTTTAATTACATAAAACTAAATGATGTTGATACTGTGAATATTGACCTATAATTAGCATACACATCAGATCATGATTGTATACTTCTGACTTTTTTTTTATAATTCGAAATTTTTAAGTTGTTGGTGTACCTATTCAAATAAATAAAGTAAAAGTGTCTTTTATTGCCATTGCTGACTCAACGTCTTTTATTTTGCAGACGATGCAAGGCAATGCAGATTACGCAGAATGGTTCCGCGCTCGGCCTAAGAGGCTTGAAGTGTCTCTGGATGCTCCTAACTTGACCAACGCGGAACAGACGACTCTGGCGGATATCGGCTGCGAAACACCCAGGATTCACTACGACCTATTTAATGGTAAATGCTTTTAGAACCTTCTGGTTTAACTTTGATTTTAGGAGTCAGCCTTAGAATTTTCTCTTTCATCATCATCCTGGCCGCCTCGTTCTTTGTTGTTTGTAAATATAAATATAACCATACTACATACCTACAGACGACAAGAGAATACTCAATTTTCTATTTTCATAGAGCGACTGCTGTACCTACTAGAAGTTTGATTCCCAGCAAAGTGTAGTTAGGTTTTTCTATGAAATTCTAAGAGGCAGCTCTGGGTTTGATTTGTTGCGTTGGGCTCGCCCCCTTCTGCCTAGCCTTTCAGGAAATACAAGCGTGCTGCAAATATTATGTTACGTTACACCTATAAGAAAAAATAGGAACGAAAAGAAAAATAATAAGAATAGAAGAAATCACGTGTGAAATAATTGTAATGTTTTAAAATGTTTTGTCGGCAGGTAAACCCTACAGATATTTCTACGGCATCAGCTCAGATGTGGATGATAAAAATCCCGGAGCGGTAAGATTTTTTTAAAACATTAAGCTATCATTTTAGCCCTTTTCTCAACCATGTTGGGGTCGGCTACCAGGTGCGGCCGAAGAAATAGTATTTTGCACGAAGTCACTGCCATCAAATCTCCGCAACCCAATTTCTTGGCAATAACCATTAGCATTTGTGAACACTGTGTTCTTATGGGACTAGGACCAACTGGGACCAACGGTTTTACGTGCACTCCGAGGCTCGGAGGGACCATTGAACTGTCAGTTAAAGGTCTCAAGTTCAAATTCAAATCATCATCATCTTAGTCAAATGAGATTAACTGCTGAACGAAGGCCTCCCCCATAGACCATAAAGACCGGTCACATGCGGCCTGTCATGTGCTTAATTTTAATTAATTATGTTTTATTATCAAATGGTGAGGGAAAATAATCGTAAAGAAACCTGCACGCCTAAGACATTTTCTTGACGGCGGGCGAGTTAAGTCTGCCATCCCGCATTGGGCCAGCGTTGTAGACTGTATTTGATTCCCTCATATCCTTAGAGGAGACCCGCGTCCAGTAGTGGGACATTATAATATAATAATGAGCTTTTGTTAAACGTTTCAGGTGGTAAAGGTGGACACGCGGACGGGTGAGACCAAGAAGTGGTGTGACGGCAATTGTTACCCCAGCGAGCCGATATTTGTGCCTGCACCTAATGCTAAGGTAAATTTGCGGTCTCATTTTAAATCAAATATCATACATATACCAACACGTCTGTATCCCCCCAAAGGGATCACTACACTAATGAGGCAGTCAAATTTTATACGTAAATCAAACATACTCGAACGTAAACTCAGACCTTGTTCCCACTGGAAATGTACGATTCTTATAAGATTGCTAAGAGCAATATTCTGTGCTTTCATAACTTATACACTTCAGTTTTAATGATAGGTAATGTTGCCAGTTGTTTGTACGGAAGGCTTGGTACTCAAGTCAGACTTACTGTTATCTACATATATTGTTAATTCCAGTGGCGGATTTACCATATAGCAGGAGTAGCAAATGCTACGGAACCCCTTTTAGGCGGAGATCCACATATCCAAACTCCGAGCTGCCACTGAGAATTTTACAGAAAAACCCAAGAATAATCGACCTGGGAATCGAAACTAAGACCTAGCGTAGCACTTGCAATTGGGATCAATAGACTAATGAGGCAGTTAACTTCTTTATAGTTGAGAATCTACAGTAGATCAAGGATCAATAGAATATGCTACGGCCCCGAGCTTGCCTGATCCAGCACTGTCAATTTGTTGTTATAGGAAGAAGACGAAGGTGTACTGGTATCTGCGCTCGTTTGGGGTGGTGAGCAGGACTCGCAGCAAGTGGGCCTGCTCGTGCTGGACGCCGCCACGCTGCACGAGCGAGCACGAGCAACCTTCCACACGCCCTCACCCGCGCCCAAGTGCTTGCACGGCTGGTTCCTACCCAATACCAGCTGAAAATGCACTTCTAATATTCTAGGAATCTCGTTAATTGTCTCTTAACTTTCTATCTTTTTGTATTTTTAAGGCATTTTCCATGCATAGATTGTTAAGTTATTTTAGTGAAGGAATACGACCGCGGGCAAGATTCGAACCTGCGTCTTCTGGTTAAGTACATCAGACGCTATGACCGCCAAGCCACCGCGAGTCCCACCCGCTAGGTCGAAATTTGCCTTCACAAGGAAAAATATACGCATCCTGCCCGCGGTCGTATTTTTCCTTCTCTAAAATATCTAAGTAACTCTTTTTTTACATCTTATTGGTTTAGAGATAGGTATAATAAATTTTAGCGAAAGAAAAATACGATCTCAGACATACCATATATATTGCATATTCGCTATATTCATGTGTCTGGGGAACAAAAATGGCCAGTTTTAATGAATCACAAAAATATTAGGCAACCAGTATAATCCGATCTCGTATTGCATAGACTTCTCGTTCTGTCAGAGATTAATTAAAAGTGGCCATATTTAAACCATTCATACGTCATAATATAGAAATAAGTAATAATATGTGTAGTCTGGAAACCAGCTCATATTTATGGCTGGTCGGAGAGCATAGCATTAATTGAGCTGGTCCCTGCCATATGAGTAAAAAAATCATTTTTCTTGACACGAAAAACAAAAACTTTTTCTTAACAATCTGTAACTTATAACTAGATAAGATTTTTATTAATAGGTATATGTTTTATTTTTAAAAGAAAGCTTACTTGCATTGTGGGTCGCACATTACTAGTAATCTTGTTAACCCCTTGTACTAAGCTAAATGCTTGTGTTACGAGTGGGGTCACGTCGGTAGTGCAATGGGTGGGTTTCGAACCGGCAACCACATGATCGCAAGTCCGACGCCCTAGCCATTAGGCTACCTTCGCTTGTAAATGTAATATGTAAGTATTTTTATATTAACTCCCCTGGTGTAGCAAAGTGTCTTATAGACAAATAAGTCAGACTGTGATATATGAGATATATGATCATAACACATTTGTTACACCAGCAACTCGAAAATATAATAGAACTAGCTTTCCGCCCACGGCTTCGCCCGCGTGTTTTCTCATACAAACTTTCATCCCCTATTTTATCCCCTTGGGGGTACACGTAGAATTAATCAAAATCCTTTCTTAGCGGATACCTACGACATAACATCTACCTGCATGCCAAATTTCAGCCCGATCGGTCCAGTGGTTTGGGCTGTGCGTTGATAGATCATTATGTCGGTCAGTCAGTCACCTTTGAGTTATATATATTTAGATATAAACCCCTTATTGTAAGTCACACAAAACTTATTGTAAATCATTAAAAAATGCACAAAAAACAATCAGTATTTGTAAAATGTGCTGTCAATTTGATTTCAAATTGTTTTCATGGGAACTATTTAAAGAGTCATTTGCTTAAAAAATTAAAGACTGGTTTTGCTTATATTATTTGTAAAAAAAACTATAGTTAATAAGTCTAATTTAAGTTAAGATTTAAGTATGTGTCTACATAAAGGATTTTAATTTGTGTGAGTAAAATGTCAATGCAAATATATGAAATTTTTTTTAAAGTAAGTTAAAGTTATCTTATGTAATTTCATCGGCAACCACATGATCGCAAGTCCGACGCCCTAGCCATTACGGCTACCGCCGCTTATTGTCTTCAATATTAACGAGTTTTTCAGAGAAGTCCCACAGTTTCCTCGCCACACCTGCATCTTGTGCCTTCCTCAACATGAAGCTTGGTGAACAGTCGACAAAGTATTTTCCAGTTACTTTAGCGCATTCATTTGACACTGCCAGATGTATCATAGTCTGGGCACCCTCTTTGGGCGTTCTTCCAACAGCTAAATAGAGGAGAACAAACAAAAACTTTCTTATGGAGGTTCTATTAATTTTATATAATATATTAGTATAAATGAACCCTGGATGCACGGCATTAACTACAACTCCGTCACCTTGCAAGCGCTTGGCCAACTCTACAGTAAAAATGAGAATGGCCAATTTACTGTTACAGTAAGATCGTCCCGGAAGATAGTACTCTTCATCGTTGATCTTGTTCAAATCAATTTCTCCACAGAAGTGAGCAATGGATGAGAGGTTGATGATTCCACTCGGTTGAGATTTCTTAAGCAACGGTAGCAGAAGTGAAGTTAAAAGGAATGGAGCAAAATAATTGACTTGCATCGTTTCGATTATTCGGTCCTGTGTGTATGTGTCTTTGTCACTACAAACACCAGCGTTGTTGATCAACACGTGCAAATATTCTTCTGTTTCTACGATGTTCTTAACAAAGTTCCTGACTGAAACCAAGGATGATAAATCCAGTTCCTTATAAACGACATTATGATTGCCAGTTTCTTTGATGATTTTGTTGCACGCGCGAGATGCTTTCTTCTCATTTCTACATGCGAGAATCACTCGTGCGCCTCTCCTTGCCATGTCCATTGCCGCGTGAAATCCAATGCCTGCATTAGCCCCGGTTATAAGTACAACTTTTCCTGCCATCGAAGTTTTAGATCCGCAATTCTTGATCGTGAATTTAAAATATAATCGAATTAACACAAAGATACCCGCCAAGTACACGGAAATAATTATTATCTCTTGGAGTACTTTAGAACTTAAGAGCTTGGACACAAGTTGCTCCATTATAAACTGCTTTTTAAATTTTAATTCCTTGTTAAATCTTGCTGTATTCTTGATATGCCTTCAAAAGTTAAAATAAAATTTATAAACGCCGTTTTTGTTCATTTATACTATTATAAAATTGAAAAAAACATAATTATGTACATTGAAGATACCTATTTAAACAAAACAAGTGGGTCATATATATGTATGTTACCGGCCAAACCCGATTTCAGGACAAACTAGTTTTGCCTAGGCTAAACTAGTTCTTCCTATACGCGATAGGATTAACTAGTATAGCGTAGTCCAAACTAATTTGTCCTATGCTTAATAGGATAAAGCAGATTAGGCTAGTCCAAACTAATTTGTCCTGAGCCCGATAGGATACAATACCTGACATAGTTGCTCAATTACTTTCGACTCTGCTAAATTGGTTTAGACCAGGCCATACCAGTTTATCCTAGAGTGAGCGTATTTATATCAGGATCAACAAGTTTGGTCTAGCCTAAACTGATCTATCTTATCGGGCTTAGGACAAATTAGTTTGGATTAGGCTATACTAGTTAATCCTTACGCGTATAGGATGAACTAGTTTAGCCTAGGCAAAACTAGTTTGTCCTAAAATCAGGTTTGGCCGGTAACATATACAAACGACCACCAAACCCAAAAAAGCATTACAATTTCTGTTTGTTCTGTGTAGGGATTTGCGCTAACTACTGAATAGATTTTAATTTTGTTTAAACTGTTATATGCTCTAATTAAAAAGTGCGGTACACTTGAGGTATCTCTATTACTTGAACAGATCGAGATTTGGCTTGACCTGTTTGTTCTATGCATATCCATAGAAAAAAAGATCATCACTGTTGGTTTTTAATTAAATTCTATCTATTCGTCCACATGAGCAAAGCCGCGAGCAAAAACCATTTGAAGATAATCACACAATAATACAGGCTAATAATACCTACTTATTATGACCAGTGGGTACTAGTTCCAAAAATGCACACCACACACTTCAAACTTTTCCCTACTTTTATTAATTTTTATGAATGGTTTGATATTCATGTAAATAGTTATACATTTTTTTATATTTTTTTGTAGAATTTGTGCCGCGTTAGTAAATGTGTCCAAGTCCAAAATAATATGTTTTCCTTTCCAACACGCGCGACTGAAGCAGCAGGTACAGCTAGTTTTATAATAATTATTCGGTAGTTTTTTTTCTGAGGTCTCCTCAAGCAATTAACAGCAATTAATTATATTTTTTATGACCAAAATTCATACTTCCTTAAAACCATATTATACTATTAATAATGCTTTATACCTACCTACTGCTACATATGTTTATAAAAACTAGTCATACGTATTTATAACTAGCCGTTGTCCGAAGTTTCCGAAGACTTTAGCTCGACTTCTAGTCGGTGTATCAGTGAGGGTTTACAGATTTTTTCTTCACATAAATGATTTGATGACACCCGCGACCATTAAGTAGGTACGTACACAACAGTGTCTACACGACACACCCACAATCGTTGAAAGATATCATCATCATCATCAACCCATTACATTATCCCACTGCTGGGCACGGGTATCCTCTGAGAACGAGTGGGAAAGATGAAAAATATTTTATTTTATTTATTTTTATTTATTTATTTCCAACAATATCCTTACAGACTAAATCCAATTCGATATTTTGGTTTCCTAATTAATAATGTCACAGACTACTAGAAATTTTAAAAATTGCTATTTTTGTGAATTCACTCAGAGTACAATAAAACATATCCACATCGTTAGCTATGAGGTTGAGCGTGCGCAGTGCGCGCGTCAGAGGAGCCTCGCTTAGTAACCTAGTGCGCGCGCGCGGCACTGCCAGCAGGCGCGGCCGTCGCCGACGGCCAGCGTAGCCATCCGGGACACACAGACCCACCCTCTCCAATATATCAGCATTATGTATCCCCCCTCTGATTATTTTAAAGATATATGTAACGAGTGCGAGTTCCCTCCTGACCCTCAGTTCATAATATCCGACCATACCTAAGACAAACAGGGTAGGATACATTAATGGATAAAAAGGATAGACCCCGTACTGCTTCATGTAAATAAATCTAATAAACTTATTTTGCACCCGCTCCAACATGAGGCTATATTTAGTCTCATGTGGAGCCCAGATAACTGCGTTGCATTCCAGTTGGCTCCTAACTAAAGCATTATATAACGCTGTAATGGCTTTTATATTGGTAAACCCTCTCGCCATTCGAAGTACCAACCCCAAGTTCCTGTATGATTTTTTACAAATTTTCAGTATGTGATTACGAAACGTCAGCTAAGTAGTAAAATTAACTCCCAAATCCCTCACTTCCGTTACCCTAGTCATCTCAGTTCCATCCACTGTGTATCTATGTTGGATAGGTGCGCGGGCACGTGAGAATGAGATGGTCACACACTTCGACACATTGAACTGCAACCGATTTTGCTTGCTCCAACTAACGACTCTGTTTATATCTCTCTGCAATTTTTCACAATCTCCCGCGTTTCTAATTGCGAGAGATAATTAAAGGTCGTCCGCGAACAACAGACACTTGGCCTCTTGTATGACACTCGGCAGGTCGTTTACCATTAATATAAACTCCAAAGGTCCTAAATTACTTCCCTGACTGACGCCAGACCTAGTAAAATATGGTCGTGTTTGGTATCCTACATAATCAACATATTGCTGCCTGTCACTCATGTAATTTGCAAAGAAGTTAAGTAGATGTGGAGTAAACCCCACACCAGCCAACTTCTTCAGCAATACGTCATTATCGACCAGATCGAAGGCTTTTTTAAAATCGAAGTATGCGGCGTCGGTCTGCCCTCCACTGTCCACTGTTGGCAACACTTCCGCTACGTAGCTGAGAAGATTACTAGTGGTACTTCTTGCAGTTCGAAATCCGTGTTGCTCGTCTGCATGTTGCGAGCGCACTTGAAGGTATATATTTCTCTGAACAGCGGATTCCAGTAGCTTTGCCGGTGTTGACAGTACCGTAACTGGCCTATATTCCTCCACTTTAGTACCCGAACCTCCCTTCGGTACCGGTATGACCCGGGTCATCTTCCACCTCTCTGGAAATACTGCAGATTTAAGGCTAATATTATAGATATGCAATAGCGGCTCTGCTAGGACCATACGACAATCCCTAAATATGTATGGTGGGATACCATCAGGCCCCGCTGATTTTTTCGGCTTAAGTTGTCGAAGTGCGCACATTACGTCATCTAATTGAAGTCTGTCGAGATGAATCCGCGCTGCTCCGTTTCCTCTTCCCGCCTCCGCTACAGCCCTATTTACATCTAACTTAGGCTTCTCCTTGCTGTAGACAGAGAAGAAATACTTAGCAAAGTCATCAGCTGTTTGCGCCCCCGTCAAGGCCAGTCCATCCTTTAAAATTCTTACCCGACTTCTGCTGCCTCTTTTGGAGTTTACATAATTCCAAAAAGATTTCGGGTCCCTTACCATGTGATTTTGTATCCGCTGTTGATATTGTTCGTGTGCTATTTTTAACTTCCTTTTGATTTGGGTTCTACACTGAGCGAACACTTCGTAATCTACTCCTGAACAAGTAGCCTTATATTGTTTATGAAGAGTGGCTTTTCGTTTTATGTCGCGAATTATCTCACTCGTATACCACTCAGGATAAATGTAGCCAGAGCGTATACGACTTCGCTTTTTTATGGGTACACAGCTATCTATAATTTTAATCAAAGTATCATAAAAAAAAATTAAACTCATTTCTAATTCCAAGTGGGTATATAAAGGCGTCCAGTCAATTGCAGCAATCTTTGAGTATAGCACCGTAAAATCTGCTTTGTTGAAATTCCATCCGTTTTGTGCGTTTGCGTCCGATGTAGGTGAGTCATATCTCGGCCCTGCGTCAGTACACCGACGTCCACATGAACTGACGGACACCTGCAACGGCGGATGATAAGCATCCACCGGGACTAGTGGTTCCTCGGCCGCGCGCACGCACACACCCTCCCCCTCCACGTAGGTGGTCAACACGAGGTCTAGGCAACGATTATTGCAATTAAATATTTTATTACTCTGAGTGAATCCACAATAAGTTACAAAAAAAAATCATAATAAGAATTTATACTCGTGGAACATGAATATAAATTAAAATCTCCCAACACGACTATCTCGTTGTAATTATTACAATATTGTTCTATAATTTTGAATAATGACTTGAATATACGTAGATATAATGTACTTTTAGTGGAAACTGACCCCAGCATAGTTGGGAAAAAACTAGGAAGACAATGTGGATTCAGTACTTACCTACTTAATAGGAATTCTATATTTATTACTATTTATGGTGTGACTGGCATAGTATTCAATCACATATATTCAATAGATTGAGTAGGTACTCGAAGTTTTTAGTTAATAGAAATATTTGGGAGCGATGATAAACTGTCCTACGGATCCCTTAAATTCATGTAAAAACAGCTTAATACCAACGCCCACATGTTGTAGTAGGGCAAGCAATTAATCCACTTAATCGTTTATGTACATTGTAAAATAAACTACTTCGATGATAAGTACTATCACCAATGTATTAGTCAAACATTGACCATTATGGGAAACAGTAGCCCGCGCTCGGGCACGTGTAATGTGTGAGAAATTAGTGAAATCTAGGACAGTAGTGTTCCATTATTAACGGTGGCAGTAAAAATACATTTAAAATGTTTACTGAAACTAGTGCAAATGTGACAGAAGAATGGCAAAATTTCCTTAAAATGGCATACAACGAAGAGCCTTACGCTACCCAAGTGATATACTCAATTGCACTGTTGATTATTTTCGTTGCAAGCTGTGTTGCTAATATCCTTACTTGTATCGTGATTTATTACGACAAGACCATGCACACCGCCACCAACTGCTATCTCTTTAACCTGGCTGTGTCAGACCTCCTGGCCACATTTCCTATCTTGATAATCATTTATCAACTTCTGGCACACGACACTGATCTGGTTCAATTTAAACAAGGCTTATGGTCGTGCAATTATATTACCTGCATCCATTTTTTAGTTATTACTATCCTTTTGAACAACAGCATTTTAGTGATGACAGCTTTGTCGATAGAACGATATATTGCCATATGTTACCCAATGATTTTAAAAGATACCCCAGTATGGCAACGAGTTGGAAAAATACTAGCAATTATTTGGACTATCGCTATTATTGAAACTGTTCCAGACTTTTTGTCGGTAAAGATACTCGACACGGGAAAGAATTCCGTCTGCCTTTCACGGCCCTCCGAGTTTTTAAAAATTGCAAGTGGTGTGCTTGCCGTTGTCACATTCTGACATTAAGACTCTGTGTTGAATAATAAGCATAAAAGAAAGAAAGTTAATAAACTTATAAGTAAGTTGGCCATTCAAGGAGAATATGATTCCGTTACAGATTTTGTGATTATTTCTTTATATCAGACTGTTTTGTTGTAGTAGCTCTGACCGTGTCATTCGTGGTTTGCTGGTTTCCATTCTTCCTCATCAGAGCAGTGATATTTACAATGGACTTGGAGCATTTCGTCGATTTACACAGGGTATGATGAATAAGTTAATTTGTGTAAAGATAAGCCATATTCTAGTGATTTAGTAAGTGTTATTAGTCTGATTATTTTGTCATTCCAGTGGTGGGCACCGACGCATAAAGTAGCGATGTTCAACAGCTGGTTCAGCACGGTTGTGAACCCACTTCTGTTCAGCATGATGTCCACCAAGTTCAGGAAATCACTCAAGGTTATTGACTAATGAATAAAATTGAGCAAAAGATCGAAAAACTATCTTATAATATTGGCACTCTGAGCGCAATTTTTTTAAGCGTCGGTAGCCTAATGGCTAGGGCGTCGGACTTGCGATCATATGGTTGCCGGTTCGAACCCCACCCATTGCACTACCGACGTGAACCCACTCGTAACACAAGCATTTAGCTTAGCACGAGGGGTTAACAAGTTCAGGAAATCACTCAAGGTTATTGACTAATGAATAAAATTGAGCAAAAGATCGAAAAACTATCTTATAATATTGGCACTCTGAGCGCAATTTTTTGAAGCGTCGGTAGCCTAATGGCTAGGGCGTCGGACTTGCGATCATATGGTTGCCGGTTCGAACCCCACCCATTGCACTACCGACGTGAACCCACTCGTAACACAAGCATTTAGCTTAGCACGAGGGGTTAACAAGAATACTAGCAATGTGTGACCCACATCGCTAGTAAGCTTTTTTTTTTTAAAAAAAAATGTACTTTTTCGAGCTCTGAATTAAATATAAGTAAAGTATCTAAACTTGCATATATATACAATTCTTACAAAGTATATAATTATATCGGTAAACTAGCAAGCCCAAACAGGTCTATAGATATCGATGAAAGAAAAATAGATACATTGTATACCGACGGGGCTACCAGAAATAGTACTTAAATAGTCGTTTTGGGCCACGAGTGAAATCCATTTGAAATTTTGAATACTTATTTGCAGAAACTCTGGACAGGAAAACTAACGGACACCACACACTCTCGACGTCGAAAGTCAACATCATATTATCAAGAAACAACATTTACCAAATTTGGAACTTTAAACAATGAACAGATAAAATATTTGTGCGTTTTAGTTTACATGCCTGATACACGCTACGTGTCTCAATTTAGGAACCACCTCAGGGGTAGGAACAAACTACGGACTGCCACTAGCTTCGATTCTTGAACTCTTTTAGATCGTCTAAATGCATTTTATTTACCTCATTCTACTTCATCTCAATCTAACCTAACCTTTTTAATGAATCTCACAAATTATTTTCATTACCATTACGGTGGCTAAAATCGACACTTTCGTGAATAATCATAATTATGATTTACGAAGCATAGTAATACATCGTGCTATATACATCCAGTATAAGCTGAAGCTGTATCACAAAGTGTCATTGCGATTGTTATATGATTAAAAGACAGGGATGCATAACAATACACATTCAATAGCGTTATCCTTTTCTCACAACCTTAAAAGAATCATGATAGTACGTTGTGGAATTATGCTACATTACAAGCATTTCCTATACAACTAATTTATATTTGGAATATACACAATCGGTGTTAAGTTTTATTTAGTTTAGTTAGTATTTTCTTTAGTTCTTCTTCTGTCTTATATAATTTTATTTTTGATCAATACTTATCGTAGACAGCGACTGTACTTAATATTATGGTACATAAACGCACAGCTACACATCCACCTCATAATTCCAGTATAACCTGACCTCTCATTGTAAGGAAAGCCATTGCATTGAAGGACCAGTCTATAGCGGAATAATATGGTTTAGTGTCACTACTACCAGCCTATCAAGTATTTCAAGTAGACAATAGACAAATTAACGGGGATAAAAATACAATTAGATACTCACTATGGAGAAACAGTAGGTATTTTGTCTAACGTAGGTAGGTAAGGGGCTATTTTACTTCCACATACAATTATAATTCTTACTCAGATAATCATAATATATTCGAAGTTACATATTGAGTAATAATAAAAGTATTGTGTTATCTCCTCTTAAAAATAAATGTCTTAATTGTAATTAACAAAAATAATTAGGTATTTCTATTACAAAAGCGTACGTAGATAGGTGTTGTCGTCCGAAGAACTAAATCTGACGTCAAAGTGAGATCATCTGGTGTCGTGACAGGCTCCAATCTGAACCTGCGCAGGAGACTACACATCACAGTCTTCATTTCCATTAGAGCAAATTTTTGACCTGAAGGAACCAGAATAATCGTTGTTTAAATAATTACTATAAATGTCATAAAAGTCACAGAGGTTAAATAAAGTATGAATAACATTATAAGAATCTGAAGCAACTGGACTTGACTTAAAAAGCCAAAATGTCTCAATATCTTTTCTTTTTTCATTCGAATTGACTGGGCTAACTTCCTGTAGAGACTGGGCGGGACACATCAGCCGCATACCAGAAGAAAAGTGGGCTTAAAGCTAGCACAAATAGTTCCTATTGTTTTCATAATTAGTTTAAATTTTAATATGTTGAGATGATCTGCAGTGATAGCCTAGTGGTATGATCATTGGACTACCAAATGTCTCGAATTAAAATCCAAGGCGAACCTCTTAATTTTCGAAATCATGTGCGTAGGTATTAATATGATGTATTAATGTGATGTTGTGCAGTGATAGCCTAGTGATATGACCATTGGACTGCCAAGTCAAAGGTCTCAAGTTCGAATCCAAGGCACGCACCTCTAACTTTTCGAAGTTATGTGCGTATTAATAATTAATTATCACGAGCTTAAACGGTGAAGGAAAACATCGTGAGGAAACCTGCATGCCTGAGAGATTTTCTTGACGGCGTGTGAAGTCTGCCAACCCGCAGTAGGCTAGCGTGGCGGACTATAGCCTAATCCCTCTCGTATTGAGAGGAGACCCGTGCCCAGCAGTGGGACAATGTAATGGGTTGATGATGATGATGTGATGTTCTGGTAGGGCCACGCTGTTCGCAGCATGAATGGGCCGGCTTGACCGGGGAAGTACCACACTCTCGCAGAAGACCGACGTCCGAGTAGTAGCGTTTCGTTACTGCGCTTCGTTCAGTGAGCGAGAGGGCCGGAGGCCCAATTCCTCCCCCAATCCCCTTCCTTCTCCTTTTCTCCTTCCCCTCCCTTTCCCTAAATAGGCTCGGCAACGCATCTGCAACTCCTTTGGTTTTGCAGATGTCCATGGGCGGCGATGACTTCTTACCATCAGGTAGCTCGCCTGCTCGTTTGCCGAGTTATCCCATAAAAAAAAATAATTACTTATCACGCGCTTAAACGGTGAAGGAAAACGTAGTGAGGAAACCTACAAGCCTGAGACATTTTGTGGACAGCGTGTGAAGTCTGCCAACCCGCCTAGACTAGCGTGGCGGACTATATTCCATTATCCGTGCCCTGCAGCAGTGCCGTAAGTACTGTTAATGCGCCCGGTGCGAACTATATGTATGCTACTAACTACCATGCATAACCCAAATTTGGTCTTGGTCTAGTTATTTCTGCGCCCTGCGCCTGGGCACCGCTGCCAGCATCCTAGTAACAGCACTGCCCAACAGTGAGACAGTATAGGTATGTGATGATGACGATGATGGGGATTCTGTATATTCACCAATACAATTCCTGGGTCCAGCACTAAACGGGATGTAGGCATACGGATGTCGAGTGACACAGTTCTCTGGCAAGAACCTCTCTGGCACGAACTTCTCTGGCTCGGGGAATACATCCGGGTTGCGATGGATGTCGAACACGTTGATGTTAACCATCGTATTGTATGGGATTGTGTAGTCACCTATAATTATGTAAAAGTTTATGTGTAAACAAAAGATAGCGAAGAATTTAAAAATAAAATTAATATTTCTTTGTTCGTCCTCTCTATGCCCGCAAGATTTATGAGGAAAATCACGCCTGTATTTCCCAAAAGGTCAGGTAGGGTTTATGCACAGTACCAGTACGTTAATGCCCTATGTAATAGAGGACGAGCATATTGCCATTTATTGGCACAAACACCGAACAAGGTCCAATATTCCACCCCTAGCATAACAATCGGTTCGTACATCGCGTGAAATAGTGAAATGGGGTTATCTTGACAAAACGGCTACAAGGTGCGGATGTGGAGCTGTGTCGCGAACTATGGCTCACCTCCGATCATGTCCTCTATGCCCTGAAACCTGTAGTATAGACGACCTTTGCGCTGCCACTGATAATGCTTTAGTGGTGACTAAGTTTTGGACATAGAGAGAGTAATAGACATTTAACTATAAAAACAAATCGTACCCTCGACACGAAGAAGAAGAGCGTAGCAATTGCATTTGGGACCATAAGACTAAGTTCAAGGATTATATTAAATATTATAACAAAAATAATTTTAAAAGTAAAGATAGATAAAGATGCATTGCAACAGAACCACCTGATTACATGATTAAGAAAAAAAAAGATGATTACTAAGTTTAAACTATTTTTTCCAAATTTTAAAGTAATATATTTATCTAAGTGTTTAAAGGTGGTTCAAAGAGCAGAGCCAATACCAATTATAACACATCTTCCTTGAAGTATCGGGCTATGAAATGCACACTGGGGTACAGTCGAAGCGATTCCTTTATACAACACTCCAGATATTTCATTTGATATATTTCCTCGACCGTTGGTGGTCTTTTGCTGTCACCCAAAATGCTTGTCATCTCTTCATATATCGAATTCTGAAACATCATTGATTTGTTAGTGAAATTATTTTATACTAGCTTCCGCCCGCGGCTTCGCCCGCGTGGTTTGTTGTTAAAAAAGTTGCCAATATCCTTCTCCAGACTACAGACTATCCATATCAAATTTTATTACTACAATATGCTCCTGTAAACTATGTTACATGATTTGTTTCGTTCAGCGAAAACATGTAGATTTTCCGAATACGAAACACGTGAGCAAGCTACGTAGAGCTGACCATGGGAAAAACATGGTGTGCCTAAATGTATCCCTGCTACCTTTAAAGTTTGCCCTTGCGATTTATTGATCGTCATTGAAAACGCAACCTTTAATGGGAACTGCAGACGCTTAAAATTAAAGGGTAAGTTATTGGGTATTATTGGGATGCGTGGTATAAGCACATTATCACCCTTAGCTTCGCCAGTTAAAATTGTAGCCTTCACAATATGCCTCCCTAGTTCAATGACTCGCAATCTAGTACCATTGCATAATCTCGGTGCATCCAGGTTGCGCATTAACAAAACGGGTATACCTACCTTTAACTCAAGCTTATGGGATGGCACCCCGGATAGCTCCAAAGAGTTAAGAAACTCCACGGGGTAGCTCGTACAGTCATCGGATGACATGACTGTGTCGATGGAGTTGTACGTTGAAGTATCGCTGGTTATTTCGTCCAAGATTTTTTTATTAATTTTGGCAACTGTCTCATTTCTTGGTGCCAATATGGTTCTTTCGCACAGCCAATTTTCATTCAGGATGTTTTGTTCTAAATTAGGAAAAACTTGTGCAATAAGCGCATCTTCCGAATCCACAACATGACAAAATTGGTTGGTAAATAGAACCATACCTTCATCGTCAGTTTCTATTCGACCTTCACCTATCTCGAGCAGTTTCTCAGCGTACGCTCCCGACTCTACATCACTAAATAACTGGACACGCATGTTAGTGGTGAGGTGCAGTTTTTGAACTTTGTTCCATACATACGATAATTTCAGACATGCGTTAATTTCATCCGCTGCAGTGCCTCGCTCGATGACAGGCAAAGTCTGCCTAAAGTCCCCAGCCAATAAAACCACCACACCACCCATTAACGTTTCATTGCCGTGTATGTCTTGCAAACAGCGATCAAGACTTTCGATGGCGCGTTTGTGTGACATAGTACACTCGTCCCACACGATAAGCTTGCACTGTTGTAGTAGGATGCCACGGCCGCTGCTCTTACTGATGTTGCACGTTGGGGTTTCTTCGCTCGCCAGATTAAGAGGTAATTTAAAGACCGAATGTGCCGTCCGTCCACCACTTAGCAATGTTGCAGCGATTCCAGAGGAAGCCACAGCGAATGCAACATTACGGTCCTTGCGAATTTTTGCTAGAAGTAAATTAAGTAAAAAAGTTTTGCCTGTACCACCCGGGGCATCAAGGAAAAAAAGCCCGCCTTCATCACTCTCAACTCGTCTTAATATTTTGTGATAAATTTCTCTTTGCTCGGGTAGCAGACGTGGCTCAGTTTCGCTAACGTGAGCGTCTAATATGGCGGAATCATAGCTTAGTTCTCTGATCAAATCATTTGGCAGCTCTCCTCTACGCCGTGGTATGGGCATACCAAAATCGGTCAATTTCTTTCCGGAAATTGATATAATTTTGTCCTCGATAAGCCCCAATGCCTCATTAAAACAAAGATCATCGTTGACTTGATCCATTCTTTCAAATCTATGCATGATGTCCTCTGATAACGCAGTTTTGTACTTATGCCATAGTTGAAGAGGATTGGATAAACCACAAGTGCATATCAATATGGCAAATAGCTCTCTTACTTGCGCCGGTGAGCGACACAGCACGGCCTCTTCTATGGTGGCGTCCCAGTGGTTGTCATTTTCCAACAACCCCATCTTCTCACACACCTGTCGAAAAGTTGCAAGTTCTTGTCCGTCAACTGTTTTTAAATCCAAGAAGTTGGTGGGACCCCTTATTACATTCAGCAGCATTCGCAAACAATAAGATTCAAAGTTGCTAACGTGCACAGTGTAAATGCGGCCTAGTGCGTCTCCTGCTTTCACGCCCGGCCAGCCGACGACAGGTGTTCCTTGTAAACGACGTTTCCATTCCTTCCGCGCCGCATTCCAAGTATAGTAGCGAGGTACGTCAACGTAAAGTAATGTTTTTGCAAACGCGTCACTTTGGCACAAAAGGAAAAATGCAGTTAGTGTCGTTTTGGGTGGTGCTGCTAATCTCTCTCTAAAATTATTTTCAGTGAAGTAAACTCTCTCACCATTGGGTAAATGAATTGCGAGATGAGTGACTGTTGGGTATCTCTCATGCAGAGGCAGACCCAAGATTCGCCACACTGCTTCGTTACTACTTATATACCGGCCGGCTCTAAATGTTTGCACTTCATCTCTCGGGTCAATGTTTACATTTCCTTGCTGGCGGATGTTAAAAATAGCCTGGTCGCTACCTTTGTTGATATATTTACATATATATTTTATCGCCTGTACCGTATTACAAAACTCTACATTTAAATGGGAATTAAAAATTTTTGATAGGAGGGGAGAATATGCGACCACCCAACTATTGTCCACCAATATTTCTCGAGTTCCTCCTCGGGTTTTTAAAATCGACGTGCGTCCACCATCCTCTGGAGCTCTGCGCCTGTACAGAGGATAGCCTCTGTCATTGGTTTGAGTATCTTTTAAAAGCTTCTTCGGATATTTCTTGGTACATTTTCCTTCCTTTATGCACGGCGATGAAGAATTTAATGCCCCACAGGGCCCGTGAATCATATTCTTTGTCACCGTATCATAGAGCTTTTGATCGGTTTCCGGGTTTGGTATCTCAGCACTAATGATTTCGTCAATTTGGTTAGGACGCAATTTTTCCTTTAACCACAGCAGTAAGTGCACGTGAGGCAAACCTCGTTTTTGCCACTCGATCGAGTACATGAAGCACTGCATCTCACCAAATATGTTACCTTTTGTGAGTAGAGCAACCAACTTCTGTACTTTTATTTTAAATACTCTGGCTGTTAAGTCATGCCTGTCCGTTGAATTTTGACCAGGCATAAGCTCTTTGGTGATTTCTGACCAGGCGGGGTTACATGTCATTGTTATAAATAAATCAGGTCTTCCGTAATTACGCACGTATGTGAACGCATCCTGTGTGTATTCATGTAGGTATCTCGGGCTATTTACAAATGATGACGGGAGAATCACTATCTGACCCATGTTATTTGGATTCAAATCCGCATCATTTCTTATTGCATCTTGCAAGTGAATATAATTTTCTGCGCGCAGTTTTTTTTTATTTAAAGAAATGAACCTTAAGCGCTCAGTCTCCATCTTTACATACATGTCGACCAGAAACTGATGAAGGAGAAGCCTACACCTAAGCAGTAAATTAAAATCGCTGCGACGAACCATCAAGTGGTAGGCATAAAAATCTTTGCAGGACACCTTTTTGTTAGGCATGGGGCGTTTGGTAACTGGATTTATCTGTGGAATGTCAATACTGTACCCCTCTTGTCTTTTCCAAAAAATTATTGGGTACTCGAAGGCGTCATAGAATCTGTGCGTGTCGGGAACCCTAGTGAGCATGCCATCGTGCGCCTGTACAACAATGTCTCGAGACGTAGTTTGTTCACTACTAACTATTACGGCAGCTATTTCATTTGTGGTCGGGGCATTGAACCGTCTCTCATGTTGACCACGTGGTACACGGTCTGGGTGGATCACTACTTTGAAATTATCGTCATTGATCGTTCTATCTTTAGCCGTTTTAAATTCGTGTATCAAAATGTTGTGGTCGTGAAGTACTCGTTGTATTTTTATGACTATGTCTCTTTCTACGCCTTGCACATACACAGTACGCCTATCGACTTGAGCTTCTTCATCACCCATGAAATAAACTTGTAAAAATTGTGGTTGCATATTGGCGGCAGGAAGTAAAGAACCGATTCGATGGTAAACTTGGCCTTGTATTGTAAAGGTCGGGCAAAATCCTGGCATTGAGACAATTTTATCTGCTCCAAAAGAAGTCATATGAAAACATGTATTGTATTTTCTTATACTTCTCAGAAAACGGCGAGACTCTTCTGTTTCATTAGAGAAAAGTTCTCTCAAAGGTTCAACTGGTTCATCTATAGAAGGAACAGCTACTTTCCCGCCCGAACAACACATGCCTGCTGCTTCCTCTTTCCACTTAAGAGCTCCACAAAAGTTGCAATCTTTGCTCATCGCTTCTATTTTTAAAAGCTTGTGAGTTTCATAATCAAGAGTCTCGTCATACTCAAATGCAGCTTTACCAAACACCACCCATGTGTTTCTTGTAAAATTTTGACGTCGTTGTGCTGCCCTTTCAGCAATAGCGCGTCTGCGAGTTTCAGCCGCTTCAAAGGTTTCTGTGGCTCTTTGGGACGCCATGTAAGTCGCGTGCTGCTGGCGGCGAGCTTGTGACTGTTCTGGTGTCTCTGCAGCTCGTTGAGTCATCAAATATTCAGTATGCTGTGACCGCCGGTTTTGGGACTGTTCTGGTGTCTCCGCAGCCCGTTGTGACACCAGATACTCAGCATGTTGTTGCCTTCGAATTTGGGACTGTTCTGGTGTCTCCGCAGCCCGTTGTGACACCAAATACTCAGCATGTTGTTGCCTTCGAATTTGGGACTGTTCTGGTGTCTCCGCAGCCCGTTGTGACACCAAATACTCAGCATGTTGTTGCCTTCGAATTTGGGACTGTTCTGGTGTCTCCGCAGCCCGTTGTGGCACCAAATACTCAGCATGTTGTTGCCTTCGAATTTGGGACTGTTCTGGTGTCTCCGCAGCCCGTTGTGACACCAAATACTCAGCATGTTGTTGCCTTCGAATTTGGGAATGTTCTGGTGTCTCCGCAGCCCGTTGTGACACCAGATACTCAGCGTGCTGTTGAAGCCGATCTTGGGACTGTTCTGGAGTCTCAGCAGCCCTTTGAGATGCCTGATACTCAGCGTGTTGTTGACGGCGACCTTGTGACTGTTCTGGTGTCTCAGTAGCTCTGTGTGCCGCCTCACGCATCGCCTGCTGAAGCCTTCGCAGCTCGGCTTGTTGAGACGTCTCATTATGTCTAGCTATTTTCATAGCTCGCGCTTTATTAGAGTTTTGTGAAATATTAGACTTACGCTTTCGCGTCATTATTGTAAGTACCTATTATTAAAGAAAATACAAAATCAGTAGTAATATACAAACTTAAATAGCTAGTTAAGAGAAAAACTTAATACCTATACCTAAAACTAATCGTGAACCTAAACTAACTACCAAATACATATACCTGTAATAACCTTATGAAAACAAAAATGAATCTTCTCTCGCTTTACTTAATACAACCTATACCGAAATAAAATCCTATAGTCCTATAAACAAAATAATACAATTCTAATAAACTTAACTGTAATAAAAATAAAAACGAATTTATTTTTCTACTTAAAATATACTAACTTAAAATAATAATTATACCTAATGTACGTAGTAATAAATCGCTTTGTATTTTATTGAATTCGGCATAAAGAAAAAAATTAAAATGAACACAACCGTCAATGACGTCTGCCCTCACGCGTCTGCCCGCGTTCGGGTCGCGCACTTGGTGATGGCGCATTGCTTAGACCGCCCCTCCACCCCCGCTCTGCGCGCCGCCGACTAACGCAGGCGCTTAATGACGCTCCACTCAAGTCAATCTTATCGTGATATATTTCTTAAACTATTCGTCTAAATTACTTAGTGTAAAAGACAAAGTTGGTCTTCATTAAATACTGAATGCATTAAAAGTATCAGTTTTCATAAAAATTTGCTAAATATTCTAAAATTAGCATTGTAAAAAAGTATCAAATTTAAATGTAATTTATGGCTTATAATTTGTGATATATTGGCTTCCACATAAAAGATAGATATATGCTATCGCTGACTTTTATTTAGAACTGTTTTTGGCAAACAATCCCACGATACATTATCTTCATTTAACTTCAACGGTTTAGACAGCGCACGCCAAAATAGCTCTCAGAGGGTAGGATTTTTTCCGATTTACTTGATAGTTATCGTAAAATTATGGCCAAAATTACACAAAATCTTTATAGATTGTAGCCTATGTGTTATTCTGATGTATAAGCTATATTACTGTAAAGTTTCGTCAAAATCCGTTCAGTAGTTTTTGCGTGAAGGAGTAACAAACATCCATCCATCCATCCATCCATCCATCCATCCTCACAAACTTTCACATTTATAATATTAGTAGGATAGGATTATTATGATTACCTACTGATGGGACTTGAGCGTTTATTCGCAGGTTAATAATAATTTTTTTTATATGACCTTATGTATCAAATTTATCTAAAGCGGGTTTCAATAACTTATCTATCAATACATTTGCTTACTACAATTACTATAATTTTGACATTATTTGTATGTACCTTATAACAAAATCCTAACTCCAGTTAGTAAATCTACTAGCAAATTCGTATAAAACTCCGTATGTTGGCAAAAGTCATAGAATAATTATTATTAACCAGAAGCCATTTTTGCATGTCGTGTATTGTGTCCCAAAAATGTCATTTTTATACATTAAATTTTGTCCAAACCTGTTTCTTTTTAAACTCGATATCATTTTACAGATAGGAATGGCACAAGACGGCATTATTCAATTATATTTGAATCCTGTAAACAATGTTTGTAAGTGCTGTTTTTAAATTTTCATTTTGGACATCTACTGTAAGTACCTACCTACCCAATTGCACATCTGTTCGTACCGAATATCGCCTAAAGGTCAAAAGGATATACACACTCTTATCACATCTGAAGCATCTGAATAAATTAATGTACAATCAACATTAATTTTATTAATTTTATTACCTGTACCTCCGGCTCGTTGGCGATTCTCATGATCATGAAACACAGAGCTGCTGCGGTTGTGTCGTGACCCTGAAACATTAACAAAAACTATGTTGTACCTATTCTGTAAAAAAAATATATCAAATCATCAGTCATTCTGATGTAAGTCCAACATTTCGAAAATTGGTGCTAGGGAAGGTTCCACCTTTGAAAGGTTTCACGATCCCCGGAATTTATTAGACATTTTAACTTACTTCAAACATAAATGTGTCGACTTCCTCTTTGATTCCTTCTTCATCGATTCGTCCCTTCTTCTCTTCGTCGAGCAGTAGATCTAGCATGGCTAGCTTAGTTTTTTTGCCATATACATTTTCACGATCATTTTTGTAATAATCGGTAATATTATTAATATTCCTATATTGTCGTCTATCTTGAATTATTTGAGTTGTAAATTTGTGTAAATTTTGTAATGCACCTTTTTGTACTTTGGCAACTTGACTAAATTGAAACATAAAATCTGAGTACAGCCAAAGTCTACAAATTCGATATAATACTGTATTTGCCAATGTATGTAAGGGTTTGAAATATTTGTTTGTTAATGTATCTAAATCTTCTCGAGTCGTTGTACCCATTGAAGTTTCTTAAAGCGAACAAAAGTATAAATTAGTTACAAATAACAAATAGTTAATTACAGATTTTCAAGAATATGGAGGGTATTCTAGAGACGAATGTCGTACACAATGGACCTTTGTATGTGATTGTAATAAACAATGGTAGACTGAGTGCAAATTTTCTGCGTTCAGGCAATCAAATTAATTAAGTTGTATTATACCACATATAACGCTAAGAGTAGCTCTGCTTATCAATGGAATCAAATCGGATTTTTCTTTATGAACCTCCTTCTCTATAGTTTTCATTAGATCGTCGGTGCGTTCACAGAACGAGGTGAAAAACTTTTTCAAGATCTGGAAGTGAAACGCAGGAGTCAACATTTTACGGCGTTGATGCCACTTTTCACCTGAAACATAATTGATATTTTTCAGTAGGTACGTTGATTAAGTTATGTTAGTATTTATAAATTTTATTGTTGATGTTCAGTGAGGTAAGTATAAGTTTTGAAGAATATGAATATGTATGAGCCATAGAATTTATATAGATGGAATGGCGTATTATATATCATTGTTTGGATGAGTTTAAGTAGCACAGGGTGGTCACCATATGCTGTGCTGCCATTAACCATATCGCCAGCGTGTAAGGGTGATAATACAATACAAGGTGTTACAAAGGGTGATAATTTCCTTTTTTTATACCTATTATTATGTACCTAACAAAATCACATTATGTAACAACTTGCTAGCCATAATTTAATAGATTAATCAAAATTTCGAAGTGTGCCAATTTTCAATGCATTTTTTATATTCAAATCCCCCTACCTGTACTGGTCAATAGTCCTTCATGTAACCACGGATACAAAAATGTGTAAGGCATACTTTTGTCGATATATTGCGTTGACGACAAGACCACCTGAAAAAAATGAATTCTGACACAAAACCAGTTTCTCACAACTGTCAATAACCCAACCAACTAATAAAATGCCAACTAGTGAACTTAAGTTCCTACTTATTCTTTTAAAATATATATAATGGAAGTACCATTGAATCTGTGTGTAAGTCGTAACGATATATTGAACCTGTTTCTTTTATGATGTCAGAGCACAATACCGCTTGTTGATTTAATTTTTTTATAACCCCATAGAAAAGTTAAACATAAATAGAGCTAATGAAGAAACTTGTTTTTAAATCCCGATTTCTTTTAAGGGTCTTTTGTCCAGTTTTTTCTTTCATATTTTACTATAAGCATATTATTTTCAATAAATTCGACACTAGTCAACTACTCTATTATTATTTTTATATGAATAAACACAATATACCATGATTCTCCTTTTTCCTTTTTTTAAGTATCAGCCATAATTACTTATATGTCGGTACTCCAAAATAGCAGTATTTATTTTATAGATTGTATTTTTTTTCTAGTTTTTCTTATATATTATATATTTACCTCAATATCCTCTGGTCTATACAAATATACAGCACGGTAGTTAAATCCACACAATTTCCAAATACTACCATAGGTTTTGCGCCATTCTATTTGGCTCTTAAAAATTTGTTCTGAAAACGATAAGCTATAAGTGTCTGGAGCTGGTTGATGTGGAGGGTTAAGCAAAATGACCTCGTGGGAGATACCTGACTTGAGGAATTGCTTAATGTGGCCTGGAGACCAAAAATTCCACATTCATCAATCCTTCTAAATCAATTCAATCAATATTTAGGACCATACCAGGACCAATAATTCCTTTAATTTCGTAGTATGATTCAATTTTAGTCGTGTAATTACTGCATTTATTATTATGCTTTAATCGGAGATCAGTTCTTATATCTGATCAGAATGAATTATGTAATAATAGTTCATGATAATTATGCTGCCTCATTGTCATTCGTCTAGTGGTTGCAAGCAAAACTACCGCGCGCAATAATCAGGGGCCTGGCTTAGTAAAGTATTATCGGGTTTTTTACGAAATTCCCAGTAACATGGATTTGGGCCCGTTATTTCGTCAGATCTGAAAATACTGGTAAAATAAAGGTGTCCTGCTGTATTTCTATGCCTAACCCTTCGGGGAACACACGCGTGATCGTATACACCTTGCTCAACCTAGGAATCGAATCCAGAACCTCCAGCGTAGCAGTTGTGGTTAGGACAACTATATTGTTGATACAGGTGAAGTAGTACGCACGGCCATCCATCAAGCTATACAAATCAGTTTACGCTGGCCTCTTTTTGTTTGGGAAGCTTATACAATGCGAGATCAGCTTAAACTGGACGTGTTGACCTGTAGCCGTGTAGCCTTGTGTACATGGTACCAATATAATTATAGCTCAGTACAAGTGTACAATATAGCTTTTGTTCATGATAAATATACTATTAATGTTATCAACGTAAATAAACTGCCTATATATAACTGCAGGTCACGACGAGATAAGATCATACAAAGAACACACGCATGGTACCTACAACATTCCTGTGTTGATCTGCGATCAGGTTAAGGGAACATAATTTCAATCAAATTGCACATACTTAAAAATTATATTAGTTAACGCAAACATTGTAATTTTTATTACATTTTGTTTAATCAAATCAGGTATATTTAGTCAAGTTGAGTGAGGTTGCACTGGTAAGTTAAAGATCTCGAGTTTGAATTCAAGGCACGAACCTCTAACTTTTCGAAGTCATGTGCGTATTAATATAATTAATTATTACGCACTTAAACAGCAAAGGAAAACATCGTGAGGAAACCTGTATGCCTGAGAGATTTTCTTGACGACATGTGAAGTCTGCCAACCCGCAGTAGGCTAGCTTGTTGGACTACAGCCTAAAACGGTGGACTCGTGCCCAGCAGTGGGACAGTGTAATGGGTTTAATTTAATTATGAAGATAATATTTAGTTACATTTATTCTTCTTTATTTAAAATGTATTTCTTCAAATTGTGGCCCATGGTTTCAATGGCGTCCCGCAGGACTTTCTGAGACAAGGGGTCCAGTCTATCTCTGTGTCAAAATTCATCAAAATCTTTCCAGCAGTTTAAGCGAAAACGTAACAAAATGTTTTGTACAAATCTAAGTTTTAGTTAATGTATATTCACATAATATATTTATATATTTTTTATAAAATACTTAGTTCTATCAGATTTATAGTTATTACTTAGCAAAGATATAGTCTAATCCCTCTCGTACCGAGAGGACACCCGAACCCAGCACTGGGACAATGTATTGGAATTTGAATCTTAATCATATTTTTAAAATCAATGGTAATCTATTTTCCTATAAACCATAACTTTAACATTAAAATTACATACCTGGCGTTAGAAATATGTCAAACAAATTCCCAAATAAAAACATTTCCTTCGGTCCTTTAATTTTATATATCAATCTTCCCCCATGGCTGTATCGAAAGTATATATGTAAACAGATGATTAATGTGCCGAACAATGATATTAGTAATATCAACATTGTTATGTATATATATATGTATGGTCGCGCGTAGCGGTGGCGGCGGTTGCAAATTTACTGATTACAAATGTGCATTAATTACATTTATCAATAGCGGTTATAATGGACATCCACAGAATCGTATGCACAATATTCACATTCATCACGTCTGTGTATGTCATGATGTCATCGTCACGTATCAACTACTTGCATTTATAATTTTTTTTTTTGAAATCTCAGCATTTTTTTTTTGTTTTGTGTCAAGGTAAATTATGTTTGTAAATAAGTATAAAATGCTCGATAAAGTTTGTGAATTGAAATAAATTATGATTGTACCGAAACAAAGAGGTCTTTAAGTTCTTCTATGGATACATACCTTTCGGGCATCATTGTATAAATTAACTACTTAATTAAAAATGTAAAAAACCCCCGACAATTGTATTATATCTCGACTGATTTTCATCAAACATAGCTAAGAACATTCCCGGCTAATTCACCTTTCAAGCAAAAGAAAACTAAATCAAAGTCGCTTCATCCGTTCGGGAATTACGATGCCACAGACAGACACACACACAGTCACTTTTGCGTCCGTCGTTTTTGCGTCGGGGGTTAAAAATAACGTTGTGTAGCGGCCACTAAATATATGTCTTCCAAAGTTCCGTTCTTTAGCTGATGATAACAGACATCATCAACCCATGGTCCCACTGAGCAAAAGTTTCCTTGATAAGAGGGTTAAAGGCAACATAACAGTCCACGTCACTGGCCAAGTGGAGTTGCAGACCACACGCGCCACCGCGCCGGCAAGAAAACCTCTCGTTTGCTCGTTTCCACACAACGCTTTTCTAGTCCTACACCGTTTAAGCGTGTGATCATCAATTATAAACTCGAGACTAGCTAGCCATCACCGTTTTTTTGTTTTGAAGAACTCCTGCACAGGGCAGATATCTTCTGCGCCTTCCTATTATAGATTATTTGGAATAGTCTAACAGTAATAGGTCACGAATTAAAAACACAGAAAAGTGTTTATAAAACTTGCCAACCGTTCGACTTTGGAAGTCAGCAACCCAAATTAATTAAGACTGTAGAGAAAAAAAAAAAATTACAAAAATAAATAAACTTTATTTACTTATTTACAAATACTGTAACGCTTCAACTGTTTATATTGTATTGTATTAGCTGTAAGTTTTCACAAAAAATTTAAGTAAATAAAAATAAATTATCTACAATTTTCCTGACTCTATCATTTGTTTTATACGATATTTTTGTATCTTTCCTGACGCAGTTTTGGGGAACTCTTCAATTAGCTTTAGAACTCTTGGTATCTTGAACCGTGCGATTTGGCCTTCGCAATGACGTTTCACTTCCTCCAAGGTCACGGAGGCACCTTCGCGGACCCGAAGAACAGCACACAATTCTTCTCCTAACCTATCATCGGGTACTCCAACCACCTGAAAGAAATAATAACGATTATGCATAATATATTTCGGGCCCTCATAAATCTTGCGGTCTGCGACTGCTACGCTAGAGGTCCTGGGAATCGAACCCAGGACTTCTAGCATAGCAGTCGAGCAAAGTGTTATTGAGTTTTCCTCTGAAATTCTCAGTAGCAGCTCGGAGTCTGGATTTGTGCCCAGTTAATGGCAATCCATTACTTGGGACGCCCCCTATTACTTGGAACCTAAACATACCGGCAAAGTGTGGGTGTACACCTCTGCTTAGACGAGGTCACACCAACACAGTTAGAAAAAGGCTAGGAAGAAGAACTAATATATTTCAATTCGTAAAAAAATCGTAAATTGCATTATGTCTGAGATACTAAAATTATACATATTTATATTTGTATTAATATATTTCAGTTGTATAATATGTTCAGATATATATATTTGTTTGCCATGCCGTAAATTGCATTATCGTTATAATGCATGCTAAAATGGCAAAAAATAAAACCAAATACCACCCGTATATAAAACTACGAGTAGTTTAGTGAATGACAGATGCTAACGTCTTTAGCGGATAATTTTAGTATCTCAAACCACTTCAGAAAATAATTTATAGGTGGCATCCCCAGATAAAAGTAAACTACTTCTCTGTAGAACTTATATTTCTCTATACGAAGCTAGCTTATTTAACAGTTTATTCTTACTTGACAGTCGACGATATCGGGATGTGTGATCAGCAAGTCTTCGATCTCTTTAGGGGCGATGTTCTCTCCTCCTCTCACAATGATGTCCTTTAGCCTGCCTACTACGCGACCGTATCCATCTTTGCTAATTGTAAACTTGTCTCTGAATAAAAGAAAATCAATTATTAAGTAAATTAATAAGTAATAAATTCTAACGTCTATCAAAAAATTCGAACGTAATAAGTACGGGTAATTTAAATTTAACTGTGTCATCATAACTCAGTTAGGCGACATTTTAGCATCTTCGGAATAGCCGCTGCTCATAAAAAATTAAACAGAACTCATTCGGAGCCAGTGAAATGTTATTCAAAATTTTCGAAATTATGTGCGTCATTTTTGATTATCACACGCGTAAAGGGTGAAGAAGAAAAATGAGGAAACCTGCGTGCTTGAAATATTTTTTCGACGGCGTGTGAAGTCTACCAACCCACTCTAGGCCTAACCTAGAGAAAAGTCCAGCAGAGAGAAAGAAATATTTAAATAATTAATTCACGACTTACGAATATTTAATCATATTATATTTTTGGTCAGACAAGAAATATAAGATTAGGAACGAATGAATAAATCCTTAAGGATCTCAAAAAATGCATTGCTGCTAGCAATAATATTATGTAACATGATCCCATTAACATTGTAACGATATAATCGTTACACAACTTAAACGAATTACTTTACCTCATTAACCTAATGATAGCTAGGAGCTACATAATAAAGGTAAGGTATCATTAAGTTTTTGCTGCTGTAAATAATACCATTGGTAGATAATAACAGTTTGCTCACACACACAAGTGGTATAGTAGAAACTAAGCGGCAGCATCAACGCAATGCACAAGTTTGAATGATCCTTGAAGAACACAATACACGATGAAACGAACACTATGCTCGAAAATGACACGATGTCGCTTATATGTAATAAGTGAAATCGTGTCGTTTTAAGAATGTTGCTGATGATGTTATGGATTCTAAGTGCTTTAGGAGGATATATAGGTGAATCTCTTACAGCCAGAATTATCCTCTACAAAATCATCTGAGATAAGTTTATTGATTCCGGACGATTAAAGCGGTGTATGTTTGCACATTCTTCTAACTCGCTAGAATGTCGGCTATTATTTCCTTCTAAACGACGTAGTTATCTACAGCAGAAGAAGAAGAGAGACGTGATCGTCACGCCGTAATGATTTTTTTAATAGTAGTCACGGTTGTTATAAGGTCAATAGTATGGTGAAACTCTTACCCAGTTCGTAACCAACCGTCTTCACCGAGTGTGTGCCGAGTCTTCTCAGGTTCCTCCCAGTAGCAGATCATATTGTTATACCCACGCACCAATAGTTCTCCTGGACTGCCGAACGGCACTATATTATCGTTTTTGTCTACAACCTGGGAAAATATGAGCATTTTATTTTTAAGAATCAGATATTATGTACCTCGGGCAGACATCTGGATTATCAACTAGAGAATGAGCACCCTTCGCCATGGAAAAGACACAATAGCAACCCTTCTTAACACTGTTCTTTGCGCGTACAAATTTTTGTTGCTTATTTAGTTGTAGTAGTATTCTTAGTATGCTTATTAAACTCATATAAATCTGCAGATTTATAAGGCCTATATGACTCTTGCCGACTCAATCATAATTTCTGACGTGGAGATGGACTCCAGAAATTAAGATTTTTTTTTTCATCATAACCTTACACTGTTTACCGACACTGACATGAAACAAACAGGCTATTTACTAAATACTGTTTGTGCTTTTACAGTTTGGTAGAATTCCGCTGTTATAGGTCCTCTCAGGTGGCACCACTGTATTGCCAAATATTCCGGGTATTGCTGGCGTCTACAGACTGCGGTTGCCCACCATCAGGCGGCCCGTAATCCCATTTTTTTTATTATTGCACAATACAGACTTCAAAAATATACATTATCCCACAATGATATGCTTGTCATTTTATTTATTAGCCACTACTGCTGGGCGAAGGTCTTCCCTAATACTTTCCAGGTTCTCATTACTACTCTATCCTTTTTTTTTGTCATAACAATCAAATAAAAAAAAACTGTTCACTAACCTTAACCTCAACATGATCTTGTATGTAGCCAACGGTTTCTGCGACCACATCAATACTGTCCCCTGGAATGCTCTGGAAGACGCAAGCCGTCGTCTCCGTCATACCGTACAAACCCTGAAAAGGAAAGGGGAATGTTATACCTTTATTCTAAGCAATCTGATCCAGCAGTTTCGAATTGCTCCTTAGCAGCACTGCACTTGATACCCAGCAAAATTTTTAATTTCAATAATAATAAACCCAGCTTACAAAATAGCCATCACATCATCATATCTTTAGGTACCGTACGAAAAAGAAGATTGCTTATAGAAATGCAAAAGAAATCGATAGCTTTCTTTTTTTTTTTTTTTTAAATAAGGGGACACACATTACTAGTATTCTTGTTAACCCCTCGTGCTAAGCTAAATGCTTGTGTTACGAGTGGGTTCACGTCGGTAGTGCAATGGGTGCGGTTCGAACCGGCAACCACATGATCGCAAGTCCGACGCCCTAGCCATTAGGCTACCGCCGCTTCTGTTATTTATTAAGTAGATTTTTGTGGACAAGTATTAGATGTGAGGGTATTCTTGTAACTTTGTCCGTATATACAAACACGGCATTGGTATCTACCTTCACAGCGTCAGTTCTGAGATACTTCTGCATGTCCCTAATGAGTTGCGGACTGCAGGGCGCGCCCGCCGCCAGCGCTACGCGCAGCTTGGATGGAACATCGCCCATCCTCCTAATCTTCGCCAGCATATCAACGAACATAGTTGGGGTTCCAGTTATCACAGAACATCTGAGAAATTGTATGAAGTATTAAGTCAGTAGTTGGAGATCGCGGCTTCCATTAAGCTAGGAATTGCGGTACGTAGTGGTCACGAGCTTATATGCCTTCTACACCACAAAGACTTTTGGTGACACAGCCTTCCCCGCTTCAGACGTCGGATTGAAGGAGGTCGTTTGGAGTTTAAACTCAGCTGCTGGAGTATATCGCTTATGCTTATGATGCTATATAAACTCCAGAAGCCTGAATGAATCATTAATTTTACTAAAGGGTTTCCCCAAAAGGAAAGGAGGTTTTTCAAGCAAAAATAATAATAACCAAATTTGTGTCCAACAGGCATTTCTGAGGCAGACTGACGATGTTTAGGAGCTTATAAAACCTATACTTACTTCTCGGCAAACAATGCCTTGATGTTATCATCAACATTGTAGGCGGGACCAGCCAACACCAAAGAACAGCCGTGCCTCATGCCGCTTACAATTGTAATGACAGATCCGAGAGCATGGAAGAAAGGTACCTGAAAAGAAACCAGACAAATATTTTAATCTTAAAGAAACACTATTACTGAGTTTCTGGAAACACTGCAATCACGTTGGGGTCAACACTGTGGAAAGGCGATGTGTGTTGCCCCTCCAACCAAAGGGATGATTCTTCGATCAGTCAGGTGTTTTTGCCTATTGGGCCGCGGCCGAACGATTGTTGTCCGGTTGTTATATATATTGTAATCGCGCGGTAAATGGTCCTTGCGCAATTCAGGATTCGTTTCAACGTAGCTCCATGTGCTAGATGTCGCTACAGGATCATCTGGGTTTGTACTTAAAAACAATCTGGCTTCACACGTGTTGATGATTAAAGAGGCTACGGTCACCAATATTTCAAATACTGTACCTGAACGCATATATTGTGATGTTCTTCATTGAATGTGTTTCTCTTCCCTGTGTAGTATGTGTTGTTGACAACACCCAGGTGAGAGTCGAGTGCTGCTTTTGGATCGCCTGCAAATGAAAACGTATTATGATCCCTTTTTAAAATACGATTAAACAGAGTAGAAACAAGAGATTTGCTTTTAGTTTTTGTAATTTGTATAGCTATTATATTATTCTCCTTTGATTCATGAAAACTTGCTTGCACTAGCTAAAAGGACATTTATAATGTGCTTTCACAAGTAATACACTTGATATAAACTTACAGGATTTTCTATTCTATATCAAATTAATATAATTATAAAATTCGTAATTGGCAGAATAGGTAAAGGTACTGTCGACGTTAGTACCTCTCAAATCTCACCAGTCGTGCCCGAAGTGAAGTGTATGATGGATCCATCGGTGTACTTGACTTCATTGCCATATTGAGAGATCTGGCTTCCTGTCCCAGATATGAGTGTATCATATTGCGATGTACCGCTGTAAGCATGGGAAAAAGACATACATAATTATATTCTAAGACAGAGTATAGGTTGTGATGGTAAAAAATAGGTAGATTAGGATTCCGAACGGGACACGCTCGCCGAGTACCCTGCATAGGTGTCCGAGCGATGCATCTTGGTTTATCGGATTCGGCCTGCCCAATGTTGGGGTTGGGTTGGGCTGATACGGCAATATGGACGGTTCGCATTATGTCTGGCCATTGTCTTGGTATACACGATTACAAAATATTTCGCGATAATATCCTAATTGGACGTAGGGTCCTTATAAAAGTTTACTTACTCCATTTTTTCTTTTCCAGCAGTAATGAAAGAGGTAAGTTTAGGAAATTCTTTAGACTTCCAGGAGCCTGGCTTGCTATTCTTAAGTTCTGGTATCAGCTGTGACAGTGTATTGTAATAATTCCTTTTTGTAAATGTATCACCTATTAGCAATCCCTTCATATCCGTCTTTCTGATACAAAAACTCAACTCATTCTTTTCGTAAACTGGATTTATAAGCACCTGAAATGGAGAGCAAAATTGAGATGATTTTTTTATTACACAGTTATGGCATATGGCACAAAGGTGTTGTCGCTCACTATGGGTCTCATAAGAAAGCTCAGGATTCCTCAACGAGCTATAGAAAGAGCATAAGTCTCCTCTTCTACCTAGAATATAATTTAAGTTTAGTTTTTTTATTGTATTGACGCATGATAAAAAAAAATGGAAAAAAAGGAAAATTAGTAAAATAGTTAAAGAATAATGCGTCCTCAGGTAGCCTTTAGTTAGCTGAACTTTACTCGGTTTTTCACCTGCCGGTGGTGTAATATTCTTGAGTAGGATAGGGTTAAGTTCAATATGTTGACTTAATGTTGGGTGGCAGTCTTTACACAATAACAATTATAATTATAATATACTAGCTGAGCCGAAAGACGTTCTCTTGTTTTAGCTATGATTATTCAATTCGTAAAATATAAAAATACGCGCGATGTTAAAATAGTAAAATAGTTATTAAGTTTTCAAATATTTTCCAATATGCTGTGCAATTCTTTTTCCGTAAAAACTTTCTACAAATTATAAAAAAGCTTAAAAAAAATGAATAAAATCGGGTAAAGTTCTCAAGTTATGGCGTGACCTAGGAAAATATATACCATCACGCCTGTATTCCCCGAAGGGTGAGGCTGAGGTGTAGTAATGTACACCCACGTTTCACCGATATGTTTAGGTCCCATGTAATAGGGGGCGAGCCTATTGCCATTAACCGGGCACAAATCCAGGCTACGAGCTGCTACTGAGTATTTCATTTAAAAAACTCAATAACAGTTTGCTCGAGCGTAGCAGTCGCGGTTAGGACCACTAGACTAATGAGGCACTCTCAGTGACCAAGGAAAATAGATACATTTTGATAAATAAATAAATAAATAATAATATTATTAAAAACGTACAGATATGCAGCCAGCCCTAGCAGCGGCGACTAAGGCCACGATCGAGCTGACACTGTTGTGTGACCATATCCCCAGCCTGTCACCTTTCTCCAGACCCTGAGCTCGGAGGGCACATCCCAAGGAGTCTGCCTGTAATTAAACATCAGCCTTATTACTTATACATTTTAAAAAAATAACCACGAAGGGGATGGATGTCATTTTGATACCTGTATTTAAAAATAACTTACTACCAATACATGGTAACCAAAATGCTTGTGTTACATGCGGATTCACGTCTATAGTACAATCAGTGGATTTCAAACAGGCAACCTCATGATCGCAAGTCCAACGCCCTAGCCATTAGGCTACCGCCGCTTAAAATCAATTCTCATTATGCCTAGTAATTTCACTGGCTGTTTTACTAATGTTCTACATTATTGCTTTGCGGCGTTATATAAACTTATTTGGTAATGCTGTGGAAATCAGCCTAATTATTTATAAATAAATTCATTTATATAACCATAAAACCAAGACCCTCCAGAGGGGCAAAACCTCTTTGTTTATTCTATTAGATATGATTTCTATCGTCAGCATGAAGAAAGTCGTGTATGTACGAGTATGTATATAAATAAACCTTTGGCAATTTTCATGGAGTATATACACACATAAATCCCCACATATGTAAGTACGTAAATACATTTCTATACCTTTTTACCTACATACATTTACATACTCTTACAAACATACGTCGTGTACATGCAACAGTAGCAGTAGCGTCCGTTTCTTTCGAATTCGAAAATATTCCTCAAGCCTTTTTTTTTCAGAGGAACCACATTGCAAAACTATAGCAAACATTTTAAGACCAAAATTAGCCAGTTGCTTCAGAACGTTCTGAAGTGATGCGATTACTAACAAACAGCATTTATGTTAACTCATTATGCACAGATTTCATAATAATCAATCATCATGTTATGGCCCTGTTGGCATTGGAGCGATGTAGTAGCAACCCTACTATTTTGTCCCACTGCTCATTTTCAAAATGAGAGGAATTAGGCGCCACCAATAATGCGGTTCTTCAAACTTCACACACCGTCAAGAAAATCTTACAGACATGCAGGTTTCTCACTGTATATAATTATAACAATATTACTTAACTAAATATAATAAATGCATATAGGTAATGAAGTTTAACGCAAAACAAACAGCACAGTAATTATTGAAACATTCTGAATATTAAGTAGTAAATGAATTTTAATTAAAGAATATTAATTGTTGGTAATATGATTTACAATTATGAGAACTCCAAACTCTGTTTATTAAATAAACATCTCATGTTTTTAATGTTTCCAAAAGAATAACTCATTCAAAATAAGAGATGACTAAATATGCTTTTATACCAGTGATTTGATATTTGTTTTTTTTTTTCAATATTAGTATTTATTTGCAATTCAGTGATTGTCTCTTTAGTTTTATCGCTGTATTGTTTTACATTAAAATTACTTTTATTACGAGTATTACCATCAGTAATATTTGAAATTATTATTGCTTTTAGATATTGAAATAAATAACACAAAATAAGGCGCCTATCTGGGTTCGAATCTACGATCTACAATTCGTAGGTCGCGGCCACAACCGCTCTGCTCCCAAGACGATGAAAGAAAACCTCGCGAGGAAATCGGCATGTCCTAGACACAAAAATGCAAAGACATTACTGTTATATTATCTGCTAACTCAGACTGAGTCGCGTGGTGGACTACAACCTACTCAATGTCCCAGCTGTGGGAACATTATATGCCGATTATGTATGTATATATGTTATGTAATTAATTGAAAAGCTTTGCACACCTATAAGTGACTTATTAGCACAGGATAGTAAAATTTACATTAACTTATCTAATCATACTTGTAAATCTGTGTGCCTTATAAATATACATAAAATAAAAATTACTTTTAACAAAAAAGTTAAACCGCCTTCAAAAAATAATAAAATAATTTTGTCTAAAACAGTTTGGGAAGTCGGTGACTTCTATTTGAGTGGGTCTTTTGTTTTCGTCACCGACTTCCCAAACTGTTTTAGACAAAATTATTTTATTATTTTTTGAAGGCGGTTTAACTTTTTTGTTAAAAGTAATTTTATTTTATAATTTTTAGTGGAAAGTTTTGTTTAGAAGTACTTGTTAGCCAACTAAACGCACTGCTCCAATAAGACAGCGATGTTTCGGAGTAAACGATAATATCATCGATGTAAACAATTTTTAGATTTTTGTTGATATTTTCAAAACTACTCAACTGATTTCGATAAAATTTGAACGGGACCACCTCTGAAGTATAACCTACCAAACAAAAAAACAATCATTAAAATCGGTCTTCAATTGGCGGAGATATCGCGTAACAAACATACAAAAAAAAAAAAAAAAAAAAAACATACAGACGAATTGAGAACCTCCTCCTTTTTGAAGTCGGTTGAAAATAAATTTAGATTCACTTATAAATATACGTAGGTACCTGTCTTAATAACTCGGCGTAAGTAATGGTGATGTTTTCATGCAAGGACTTGACGGCAATTCTGTCTGGGTACTTGTCAACTGTCTGCGCTATGACCTCGCCCAAGGTATCGTAGACCAAGGGTTCTGAGCCAGGGTTGTGCAAGTAGCTTTGTTCGGCTGCTGCCTGGAGTTGATGAGTCCATCTGTAACCATTACAGACCGAGCTTTAGAGCCGGTGGTAAGAATCCGTGAAACGGCGTGTTGTCTTATTTTATGGTATCTCCTATAGCATACGCATGGCAAATGTTCCCCCTGCAAGTACACAGGCCTACTCTCGGTGAGGAGTGGGCCGTAATCCACCACGCAGGCCCAGTGCGGTTTGGTAGATGTCACATGTCATCGAATTTTGATTCTAGGAAATGCGCCGGTTTCCTCACGATGTTTTCCTTCACCGTTTTGGGAGCAGTGGTAACATAAAGACAAGCGCTTGTAGGTCTCAGTCGTTACCACGTGGCTACCACCGCTCATATAATTATGCTTCACAGCTTCATTCGAAGCGATTTATTTACTATTTGTATTTACGCCGCCACGCATTAGCCTTGCACGGATTTTTAAAAAAGAGGGTAGGAAAATAAAGAAATGTGACAATTATAGTCTATATAAACCGGTGGCGCGTGTCATTCCGTCTCATTCTACGTTTCCGTGCTCAAGCCTTCGCACGTAACCGTGGTGCTAATTATTAATAATTATGGGTAAAAAACGTGGACAGTGTAGTGACAGTGATGAAGAAATTCAGAGGAAAATTAGGAAGTTGGAGTCTAGGTTGAAAAAATCTCGTCGCCGGATTATATCAGATTCTGATTCTGATTCGGAATCTAATACTTGTAAGTACCTCCTTATAAAAGTTTTTTGTTGTTCCAACGGACACGAATGTTTTTTATATTTATCAAGATATACCTGCTCCAACGGAGCATGTACATGTACATGTTACATTCATATGTAACTTACTCAAAAAATAATGTGCACTCCAACGGAGTATGCGTGAACGTTTATATACCTACCCACATATTATTGTGCAGGTACCAATGATCCAACGGATCAACTGGCACCGGGAGCTGCCTCCGCTGGCCCCACTATGGATTATCCTCCCGCCAGTAACATCGCTGCTAGCTGTTCTAACCAACCCGGTCATGATGAAATACCGTCTACCTCCAAAAGTGGGGAATATCAAGACGAGGCGAGGAATGATGAGGAGCTTGACGAGGCCACTTTGCTACTTTTAGGAGATGCCCCCAAAGACGAAACTGTTATGGGAAAAGAAATCCATAGGGATGTCGCTTCGCGGTGGCAAGAAATTTTAGTTAAGGGTTTGCCTAAAGAAGTAAAAGATAAGCTTCTAAAAGAGTACCTAATTCCAGCCAATTGTAATCTTTTACTACCCCCCTTATTGAACCCTGAAGTTAAGGCGGCCATTCCTGATTATCTAGTTAAACGTGATTTTTATCTTATGCAAAAGCAAAAGCAAATGGGTGTAGCCCTTGCTGCGCTTTCACAAGCAACCCAAATTCTGTTGTCCAATGAATCCTCGCCGAAAAAGTTACTTAAGCCTATCAGCGACGCCTGTCGTCTCTTATGCGATAATCTGTATAATGATACCAGGTCGAGACGCACTCATATAACAGCCAGCATAAACAGTGATTTAAAGGACACTATTACAGAAACTGTTAGGGATAAGTATTTTTTTGGGGAGAACTTTTTTGATAAATTAAAATTGGCAAAAAATGTTCAGAGATCAGTAGCCGATTTGAAACAACCTCAAAAAAGTAATACATTTAATAAATCTAATTTCACCTTAAAACAAAATAATCAAAATGATAAAACTCGTTTAAACTGGAAACCCCTGCATCTGAAAACATCGAGACCAGATGCAGGGCGGCCTCGTCAAACTCGTCCCCCTCCGAAGACATCACGACGCTCTGCACCAGATCGCTCACCGACCAGGAGGACGACCCGGAGGAAATAGTCTCTCAACGAGAGGTACGATATGACCAGTATTCGGGTAGATTACAATATTTTACACGGAGGTGGTTACAAATTACAAATGACCCTACTGTCATATCATGGACACAGGGCTATAAAATTCCTTTTACTTCTGTGCCGTATCAAGATAACTGTTCTGTCTACCCTCCATCTAAGAAGGATGACTACGAATTTTGTAAAGCTATTAATAAATTATTAAACATAAATGCTATATCAAAATGCGAATACGAAGAAGACCAATTTTTATCTAGCATTTTCTTAGTTCCTAAACCGAATGGAGATATGTGATTCATATTAAATTTAAAAAGTCTTAACAAATTTGTTAAAACATGTCACTTTAAGATGGAGGATTACAGAACGGCTGCAAAACTTATGACACAGAATTGCTTTATGGCATCATTAGATTTGAAGGACGCTTATTTTTTGATCCCAGTACACCAGAGCCATAGACGATATTTAAGATTTGAATACAATAATAACTTATATGAATTTAACTGTTTACCTTTTGGTCTATCTACGGCTCCTTATGTTTTTACAAAACTAATGAAGCCTATCATGGAATATATAAGATTACATCATGATATTTTATGTGTTATATATATTGACGATATATTTCTTATGAGCCCAAGCTATTGCGAATGTACGAATACTATTCATATTGTCAGAACATGACTAGAAAGTTTAGGATTTATTATAAATGTTACTAAAAGTCAATTTTTCCTACTACCAAATGTAATTTTTTAGGATTTGTTTTTGATTCAAAAAATATGTGCATAAAGTTACCTGATAATAAAATAAACAAAATCAAAAAACTACTCCAAAATTTTTTAAACGTCAAAATGCAAATTACGTCTGTTTGCAAAAATGTTAGGATTGTTAGTCTCGGCTTGCCCTGCTGTTCAATATTCGTGGTTGTACACAAAATTGTTTGAGAGACATAAATTTTTATATTTAACGAAAAATCCGACATATGATCAGAATATAAAGATTGACGATGAAATAAAGAACGACATTCATTGGTGGTTACAAAATATTACGAATAGTGCTCCTATAAAAATGAATAAATTTGTTAAAGAAATATTTTCTGATGCATCGACTAGTGGTTGGGGTGCATATTCTAATAATGAGAGGTTTCATGGGTTTTGGAAAAGTGATGAAAAAATGTCTCACATAAATGTATTAGAATTAAAAGCTGCTTTCTTGGCAGTTAAAAATTTTTGTAAAGACTTGTGTGACTGTGAGGTTTTGATAAGAATTGATAACGTTACAGCCATATCATGTATCAATAAAATGGGAAGTATAAAATACCCTCACCTTCATGAAGTGTCCAAAGAAATATGGCAATGGTGCGAGAAGCGTAAAATAATATTATTCGCATCATATATTAACACTAAAGCCAATTGGGAAGCAGATAGACTTTCACGTAAGAAATTTGAGGATACAGAGTGGGAACTTGGGAACTATGCTTTTGAAAAAATAATACAACAATTTGGTCGCCCTAATATTGATTTATTTGCCAGTAGATGCAACGCTAAATGTCTTACTTACGTGTCGTGGAAAGTTGATTCAGATGCGTGGGCTGTTGACGCATTCACGATTTCTTGGTCCAATTTATTATTTTACGCATTTCCACCGTTTGCTATAATTCTAAAGATGTTGCAAAAAATTATTCATGATAAGGCAGAGGGTATTGTTGTTGTACCAAACTGGCCCACACAGCCGTGGTTTCCTTTGCTTCAAAAACTTGCCGTTTCCAAACTTCTCGTTTTTAAACCTAATAAAACTTTACTCATTTCTCCTTTCAGATCAGCTCACAGCCTTCACAAGTCTCTCGAACTAGTTGCCGTGAAACTATCAGGCAAGCTTATTTAAAAAGATTTTTATCCCCAAAATCTGTTGAAATAATGTTAGCTTCAATTTCTGATAACACCTAAACCTAAACAATATAATTCTTGTTTAAGGTCCTGGGTGGACTATTGTACTAAATTTAATTATGATTATTTAAATGCTTCTATTCCTGTAATTATACACTTTCTTACAACACTCTTTGAAAATGGTGCAAAATATGGCACTATAAACAATTATAAATCTGCATTATCATTAATATTAGATAGGAAATTACATGATGAAAGGATAAAACGTTTTATGAAAGGAGTTTTCAGGCTAAGACCCAATAATCCCAAATATCACCTTACCTGGAATCCCAACGTAGTTCTAAATTATTTAGCTGAACAAATTCCTAACGAAAGTCTTAGTCTGGAAACCCTTTCCAAAAAGACGATTACTCTCTTAGCGTTAGTAACCGCGCACCGAGTACAAACCTTTTCACTAATAAAATTAAGCAACATTAATATTTATGGTACTCAAGAAATTATTATTAAAATACCTGATCTTATTAAAACTTCTAAAGTTAATTCATTTCAGCCAGTTCTTAAATTACCTTTTTTTGATGAGAATCCTGCTATATGCCCAGCTCGCTGTATAATTACATATATTAACAAAACTTCACATTTGAGAAATTCAAATAATGATCACTTGTTCTTAAGTTTTAAAAAACCTTATTCAAAAATATCGCCTCAACGTATCAGTCATTGGATAAAAGATACTCTTTGCCAGAGCGGTATCGATACAAATGTATTTAGTGCACACAGTTCTCGGCATGCAGCAACTTCTACAGCTAGTAGGCTAGGAGTTAACTTAGATGTAATTCGAAAAACGGCAGGATGGTCTGATTCATCTAATGTATTCGCGAAGTTTTATAATAGAGAAGTTATAAATGATACTAATACTTTTGCGAATTGTATATTGTCTAACAAAGATTGATTTATGTTATATAAATATATTGATTTCACGATACACATTAATTTTTTTATTTATTTTTATTTTTTACCTATCTCTAAACAACATACAAATAGTAAATAAATCGCTTCGAATGAAGCTGTGAAGCATAATTAAATGTCAAACGAACTTGCAAAGTGAAGTTCGATATTAATTATGCGAGCAGCTTCATTCGAAGCGATTTATAGAACCCTCCCTGTAATAAATATTACAGCCCGACCCAGGTAAATCCAGGTAATGGAGTAAAGTGTAAAAAAAAATAAAAAAAAAATCTTTAAACTAAATGAAACGGAATGACACGCGCCACCGGTTTATATAGACTATGATTGTCACATTTCTTTATTTTCCTACCCTCTTTTTTAAAAATCCGTGCAAGGCTAATGCGTGGCGGCGTAAATACAAATAGTAAATAAATCGCTTCGAATGAAGCTGTGAAGCATAATTAATATCGAACTTCACTTTGCAAGTTCGTTTGACATTTAACTATCCCCCTATTACTTATCGTACTTAAACTTAGTCTGGTATCTACTGCCTGGGCCTCACCTATCATACTTATAGCACACCCTCGATGTCGATGTGCACTACAGTATAATCCATCACCGTACGCCAAAAGACGTTTCTTAGGATGAATGGTGTCAATAGTGACCAAGTTGGCGTGACAAGCTTTATAAAAAAACCCGTGCCTGTAGTTAGTTCGGTTGCAATCAAACATTCGAATTGGTACTTATTTTTTATTATTTTTTTTAGCATTAAATATTGCTAAATATTCACAAATATATGAACTACCTGCAGAGGCAGTCGTGTTGGTTGAAAGACATAGTAATGTCTTCAAAAGATGATGCTGACGTCGCCTGAAGACGTAAAATGTGGAAGAGAAATTCGACATCACAGGCAGTGGTCTCGGTAGCTTAGTTGGTAAAGCGTCTGGTGTACTCAACCAGAGAGACGCAGGTTCAAACCCTGAACATTCGAATTGGTAGTCAAATCGAAACAAATTCTACGGAAATGACAAATCGGGAGTTCATAAATACTATTTTCATATAGGTATTTAAAGTTCCGATGCCTTTGTCCATGTCACTTTACCTAAATAAGCATCAATTAGTTGAATTGCTAAGTACCTAGCTATACCTACCTACTATTAGCCATTAGCAATTCATTTAAGCATGAATATGTTTTCGCCGGAAATAGTGATTTTCAAAACAGTATGATAATATGTGGAAATCAGTTTCACCGTTAAAAAAACACACACACACCACCAATACGTCTGTACCTATTCCCCACAAGGTTAAGGAGAGGTATAGGTACTAAGATACACCTACAGTTCAATTATAAAACCTATTATATCAGTGTCTCCAGTGAAAAAGGGCACAACTCAAAATGGGCACTTTTCAGGAGAGCCAAAAAACCATACTTTTGATGTTTTTTAGTATTTCGGGATTAAATTATTATATTTTTTTTATTGCACATTCTAGATAATAAATAGTTCTTTTATTTAACGTAAATAACTTACCCATTCAACCACTCCTTCTATATTTTTTTTTACTTTTTGTTGAGTTGTGCCCTTATTAACGAAGCATTAATGGTATAACGTCTTTTGTTCTTGTAATTTTGCTCGTTTGTAAAGGAATATTATGACTTATTCCCTTATTTTATCAATTTTTAAGACGATTATACGACTTAATGTTATTAATGTGTGTGTATAATGTGTTAAACTTATCTAATATTATAATAAAATAAATAGACTATTAAATACTTCTATTTATTTAAATAATCAACATAAAAAACGAGGAATCAACATAAAAAAAATGAATTTACAGCACTTACTTACAAATATTTTTTTATTTTGGCCGCCGCAAGTGTCTGAATACAGGATACATATAAAATACGTGGGACACTCAGAAAGTTTTGAGAAACTAAAAAACTAACTATGTTTTTTTTTTATTAAATCTTTTCAAGGAACTCTCCACCAGCATCTATAGAAAGTTTCATGTGTCTGAACTAATTAAAAAAAAAATTACAATCCTCCGCAGACACCTCTTCCACGGCCTTCTCAAACGCTGCTAGCGCGTCTTCCGGCGATGAAAACTGTATCCCTTTGAGCTGATTATTAATTTTAGGGAATAAAAAGAAGTCACACGGAGCCAAATCAGGACTGTAAGGAGGGTGTCTCAATACTCTGACCGGTGTGGAGTCCAGGAAGTCCCTCGTTTTGAGTGCACGGGCGCGTTGTCGTGGTGAAGAACGACCCCGTGGAGCCCGGTGTTCGGGCGCTTGTTGCTCATTACAGAAAAAACTTCTGGCAGGCATTTTGTGCTATACCATTCGGCGTTGATGCTGCTTTGGTCTCGAAGTGGAATTGAAACTAGGTACCCCATCAAAGTGAAGAAACTAGCGAACAAAACTTTTCCTGCGCTCCTCGATCGCTTCACTTTCGTAGGCATTGGTTCATTTTGAAACAGTCAAACTTTCGACTGACGCTTTGTTTCTGGATCGTATTGATAAATACAGGATTCGTCACTTGTCACAATGTCGTAAACGCGCCGTGACGAGCCAGCATCAAATTTTTGTATCATATCACGGCACCAATCCACATGGGCCTGCTTCTGAGCTTCGGTGAGGTTGTGCGTTACCCAGCGGGGAACTGTCCTCCTTACGCGTAGGTGCTCGTGCAAAATCTTGTGAACACTTCCTGAACCAATCAGCAGAGTATGCTCAAGCTCTTCGTACGTAATTCGTCTCTATTCTTGATTTTTTTTTTTACTGCCAACACACTTTCTTCGTTGACAGCTGTCGTAGGACGACCGCTCCTTTGTTCATTCGCCAAAGTAAGACGACCGCTATACCAGCGGTAGATGGTTGCTTTTGAAGGTCCTTCATCCATAAAAGCAATTTAAAGTCGATCAAATTACTCATCAGGTTTTAAGCCACATTTGAAATCATTGAACTATATTGTTCTCGATGCAGATCCATTTTGAATTGGCTCTCAAAAAAATGCGGAGGGAAATTTGGAAATCGAACAGTGGTATTTTTACTTTAAATAGTAATCGAAGTTTCCAAAATGAACTTTTTGTCACAAAACTTTCTGAGTGGCCTGGTATACCTATTTCTACCAAAGTTGATGTATTAAGAGCATGTCTTAGTAAAAATCAAAGTCAAAGTAATTACATAAATAAAATAGGTACTTACAATTCTAGCCGGTTTTAACACAAATTCAGTAATTTCTAACACTTACGCGATAATTTTGACATTAGGACGACCAACACCTCAGTCCACCCGTGACCATGGATGCTGTAAAGGATCCGAAACGTCGGGAATTTAAAAATATCAATATAACGCGATAAAATCCGTAAAAAGTAGTTTTATTTCAATGACAAATTCAGTAATTTTTGACTGCGTGTCATTTTTCCCTAGTTTTGAAGGAAACACACAAATCACACTACGCTTTTGACTGAACTTACCACGGCTACTAGCGTCGAGTACAACAACAAAACTGCATTAAACAGTTACAAGTCTTAATAATTGGCTTTAATTAAATTTTAGCTCAAAAAATATGAAACTACTTTTAAATGTTTGTATATGTTGCAGTCAATTCATTTATTTCCATTTCGAAAAATTCGCGGCGAAATTCTAAATACACATATCTTAGGTTAGGTTAGAACTGTGACCACAGAACCAAAACCACTTTTGACGGATTCAGTTAGTCAAAAGTACTTTTAACCAGGTCCATTGGGCAAAACTACTTTTGACTGTTATTTAGTCAAAAGTATTATTGTCTAAATCATACGGTTAAAACTACTTTTAACTGATTTTGCTAGAGTTTTGACTGCAATATATATATATATATATTATTTAAAACAAACACACGAAACAGTATTTACTTTAAAAAGAAAAATAAACAAAATGGAAATTATAAAATAAAGAATGAAACGACTTATTCATTATACACGTGCCAATCCACCAATAGCGATAGCGCTAAGTGGGGATAAACATTTGAAATTACGCGAATCAAACGATACAAATCGAGTTGTTCCCTTATACACATGCTCACTTAAAGGTATTATCTGCATTTATTTCTTTCTACATTTAAATCGCTTCGGAACAAAATGGTTTGTGTCTTTTCTCTCATGTCAGTAGTTCAATTAACTGACATTATGTCTTTTTGTTGGTTTGTGTTTTCGGATTTATTGCAGTTGTATCTTTTTAGCTGTGAAATTTACTTGATATCAGTGGATATGCCTTAAAAAACGGCGAGTTATGTCCTTGATGCAATTAAAAAAAACAGGTTACGATTGAGCTAGAGTTATGTCCTTTTGATATGTTGTGTAACAGAACACGGAGATTACAATGGCGCAATAAAAACAAAAGGGCATAACTCGACTTATGCCTCTTTTCACTGGAGGCACTGATATCGTCGACCGTAGGTTCAATGAAGGTAAGGGACAAAACACACAAAATGAGTTGAGTACCTATACAGTTTTGTTCAGAATTTTTCGCTCTTTCGAATGGTGTATATTAAAAATCTAGCTTAAAAAAAATAGCCGCTACTGATTTTTGGGTCAAAATTTCGAATTAGCCCCATAATAACAATGTATCAATGCTTTTGTTATCTCAAACCATAAATATCACTCATAGTTTAATTTGATTGCACGAGTTTTGAAATAGTTGTTGTTTCACTTCACCTATTAAAGCTTTCCTAAAGCAAATGCACGAGTTTCCTAGTGCAAATACAAAAACAATATTTGAAGAATTCCCTTCGCCAGGATCCCATCATCAGATCTTAACCTTATGACGTACGGTCGACGATATACCTATTGCCATCAACCGGGCAAAAATCCAGACTCCGAGCTGCCACTGAGAATTTCACAGAAAATTTCATTAACACTTAGCTCAACCTGGGAACCGAACCCAGATCCTCTAGACCAATAAGGCGTCGCCATTCTTCAAAAAATATTCAACCCGAATATAATTATGTTTGCGTACTTTTTTTCTACAGTAAGTAGGCAAAACCGAAATATATCCCTATGCGCAATGGCAACCCAACTCATTTATCATCTTTGCAATTAATACATATAAAACTGTAATAGGCAGATGTCTGTACATAATATTGAAGAAAAAATTATATGGGAGTCTTTATAAGACAACAGAAGCCAAAACCACAATTTTTTGAACTTTTTGTTGTCACAAAATTTGATGAGATTCTCACAGTAGTATCGCTGGAGGTCTAGCTTTAAATCGGGTGCAAGTTCCATGTTGATACGCATCCTAGAACCGAGTTATCTAAACTAATAAAGAGGAAACATATTTTGTGTTTTTGTATCCTACATACATACATACACTCACGCCTTTTTCCCATAGGGGAAGGCAGAAACTACAGAACGCCATCTGCTACGATTCTTGCATACTTCTTTTGCTTCGTCCACACTCATACATACTGTCATACACATGCGCCGGTTGCGGGTACTTAACGCACCTGACGTTTCTGAAGGATCTCACCAATAAGGTCGTGGTATGTCTTTCTAGGGCGTCCCCTCCCGGCGACTCCACTGACATTCGCTGTATAAATCCCTGTGTTTTGTATGTATATTTGTAATGTTTTCACACAAAAACTACTGGACCGATTTCAAAAATTCTTTCACCATTAGAAAGCTGCATCTTCATTGAGCGCCATAGGCGCATTACATTTTCAGAAAATATAGGGATCCCTAGTAAAAATGCAATAATATAACCCAAGGTATGAAAACGCGGGCGAAGCTGCGGGCGGAAAGCTAGTAGTAAATAAATCCTTTCAAGACGTGAGTGGAACTGCGAGTATTATTATAATGTTATTAGTATAGAACAGTTATTAGTATAGTATAGTGCGGTAGTCTATAATAAATAATAATAATTTTTTATATTGCGTCTGTCCTGTCGCCCACTACCACGGACTGCCTCATTAGTCTAGTGGTCCTTAGCGCGACTGCTACACTAGAGGTCTTTCGTTCGATCCCCAGATCGAGCAGTGTTATTGGGTTTTTCTATGAAATTCTCAGTAGCAGCTCTGAGTGTGGATTTGTGCCCGATTAATGGCAATAGGCTCGCCTCCTATTACATGGGACCTGAACATAACGGCGAAATGTAAGTGTACATAAGTACACCTCTACCTAAGTCTTCGGGGGATACAGGCGTGATGGTATGTTATGTTTTTATCTCGCTCGTTTACTTTCTCTCTCTCTCAGCAATCCTTGCAACCATTACAACAACTAATATTTTTTTATGATAATATAGAATGCAATGAACGCTGACTGATATTTCTTATCTGTTCATTAGTGTGAGTATCCTCGGTTTCCACCAGAAATAATTAAGATAATGATATTGTTATGCATGTTTGTGGAAATTAACCAACATTTATTACTTTTTGGTGGTTAGCTGCAGTTTTTGGATGACATGGTGTAATGTATCTATTCTAAAGGGCCAAGCTATATAACCACAAACCGGGCAAAAGTCCTATACTTCTAAGTACGTAGGAAATAGTTGGACGTAATTATAATTTGCCTAGGAATCAAATTCAGGATCTCATGCTGAACAACCGCACTTGTAACTACTGACTCATGCAGTGAATGCATATGTGGAGATTTCCTTCAACTCGCCCCTCATATTGGGCAAAATATTATTTAATACTTGGATGTATAGCTAAACTTGTAGCCGTTTGTACAGTTCGGCATAACTAAGCTTTTCTGAGGTTTTCCACAAGTGGTTTAGCAGTTGTAAATTATAATAAAAAGAGTCGGTGTAGACTGGGGTCATATATGTTTTGCATTTGTGATCGTCACAGAACGTCAAAGAAAATATCTTTACTAATTTCGATATTTATGTATAGAAACACTTACTTATGTGATTTTACCAGCGCGGTAGTTCGGAACGGCTGACTTCAGACGAACAGAGTTATTTTGAACAAACTGTACCAAGTATAAATAATGCGATGTTATCATCAGATAATAGAGCAGACAAGGATATCTCAAACAATGACTTAGATCTAGTCTAACATTTTGCATTCAGTACATTTTACATTCTAACAAAATCAATAAAGTTAAAGGAACTGTATGCTTTAAGGATAAGGTTTCTTTTTGTGCATCTCGAAAGTCGGATTAGGAAAAAGACGTTTTCCTTGGAAGCATATACCGGCTGGCGTTATTTCATTAGTCACATTGCGTCTGCAGAATTTGAAAGGTGTTATCCATACTACCTTTCGGATCCTCTGCGTCTTAATTCTAACAGCTATCTAATATTTTTTGGAAATTATTAGTCGATCCGATCACGCAGAACGAACTCGCCGTATCCTTCGGTCTTGCAGTATTGTTTTGGAATGATAAACTCCGTAACAAATTTAATTTAAATTTTCTAATAAATAGATAGAACTATCTTTTTTGTATTTTTTAGGCATTCTCCATGCAAAGATTACTAAGTTATTTTAGTGAAGGAAAAATACGACTGCGGGCAGGATTCGAACCTGCGTCTTCTGGTTAAGTATACCAGACGCTATGACCGCTAAGCCACCGCGACCCCCACCCGCCATGTCGAAATTTGCCTTCACATTTTTTTCATTTACGTCTTTGAGGCGACGTCAGTGACATCTGTTGAAAATGTGATTCTCAACCGACATGACATGCTTTACAGCAAGTACGATGTCTTACGATGCCACCTTACCTTTTAACTATCTTTTTTTGTATTTTTTAGGCATTTTCCATGCAAAGATTACTAAGTTATTTTATTTTATTTTATTTAAATAGATAGAACTAAATTTAAATTAAATTAGACTAACAGCTAAACTATATTAATAAATAAAAGAAAAATAAAAAAAGGGCATCAAAAAACTCCTCCGCATCGCTATCAGCCGGGAGGGTACCCAAAAGACTGGCTGCATTGCCACGTTTTATGGCAATGCTGATTCTTTGAGCAAACGGTCACGTGAAGCCTCGTTCAGTCGTTTGGCAATGTCCTTAAAAAGGGAAAGTGCGCTTGGACACCATGACCCCAGCGTTTCAACCCCAAACGGTTCGAAAATATTTTAATGCGTTAGCGCCAGAAACCGGTAGACAAGTCTCTATTTAAAATCTCAAATATCACGATGACATTCACGCGAGTGCATCCACTAAAAGTAAATAAGTACTAATAATTTAAAAATTAATACCTACGAATATAATGTTATCAATATTGTAGGTATTCAATAAAAATAGATTACCGAATTACCAGCATATTTGTCTTTGTATTTTTATCTTTGTGTATGATAAGATGTATGAATGTGGACGAAGCAAAAGAAGTATGCAAAAATAGTTTCTGCCTACCCCTATGGGAAAAAGGCGTGAGTGTATGTATTTGTCTTTATATGTAAGTATAATTCCACCAAAAACCTTTCATGTAAAATTGGTTGCCAAGACTCATAGGCTCATTACGCTTTGACTATTAAGTTATTTTTATGTAGAACCAATCCCCTAACACTATTAATTTGGGCTTCCAAATAATTATCTTTCTCTAGCTGTCTAATTATAACCAGTCCGAAGTGCTTTATGATGGTTTGAAGAGACGAGTAAAGGCTTCAAGAAAAGCTAGTAGATATAGTGCCCTGCATCTACGACACGAAGACGACGACAAAAGCGAGACAGGAAGCTTGTCTTGACGGGGGCACTACCGTGCAACCAGGTATTTGTCAGTAGGTATGTATATCTTATTATGTATATAAAATTCTCGTGTCACAATGTTAGTTACCATACTCCTCCGAAACGGCTTGACCGATTTTTATGAAATTTTATATGCATATTCAGTAGGTCTGAGAATCGGCTGAAAAACGTATACTCCACGCGGGCGAAGCCGCGGGCGGACAGCTAGTTTTGTTATACTTATAATTTGATAAGATCGTGTAAACCTTGTAAGGATTATTTAGACTATAAAACGTGAAGGTTACGATACAAGGTGATAATGCTCTTTTCAAAGGAATTAAATTAATAAATTTAATGACCGGTCAAATTGTACGAAACAAAAAGACTCATAATGAACGTATTATTTTATCTTAGGTAAATCCAAAAATATATAAGTACCTAATAAATACGACTGCCTCATTAGTCTAGCGGTCATAAGCGCGACTGCTGCGCAAGAAGTCCTGGGTTTGATTCCCAGGTCGAGCAAAGTGTTAATTAATTTTTCCATGAATTTCTTAGTAGTAACTTGGGGTTTGGATTTTTGCTCGCCCTCTATTACATAGGACCTAAATGTACCGGCGAACTGTGGGTATACATATATTAGATGATTAGAACACTGCCAGACTCTTTGGGGAATGGTATGTTATTAATACGACATCTACATTAGGGATTCTCAAATTAGGACAACTCCGAGCTATTGAGAACTTCATAGTAAGACCCAATATTACTTCGCTTGAGCTGCTGGGAACCAATTACAGGACCACATGCTGAGCAGCTGTGTTTACGATTAATAGACCAATGAGGTAGTTCAGGCAGCATCAAATGTAAGAACATTTAAATAAACTTCGTATACAAAATTATAAACATAATTAAAACGGCGGTAGCCTAATGGCTAGAGCGTCGGACTTGCGATCATGTGGTTGTCGGTTCGACACCCAACCCATAGCACTACCAACCGCCTTGCAATACAAGCATTTAGCTTAGCATGAGGGGTTAACAAAAATACTAGTAATAAGTTGATCTTTTTTTGTTAAATCTTACTAGCAATGTGGGTCACACTGCTAGTAAGATTTAACAAAAAAATGTTGCATAACTTTTGACACTAGAAACTATAATATTAAAGAATTCAAATGCAAAACTAAGTACGGAATAATGCTGTGCAGGTAAATATGGCAGACAATAATAATTTATCTCTGCTTACCCTGTGACTAACCGGGACTAACATAAAAAAATATACGTTTTTATACATAAAACAATCGATAAACATGCAAGTTATGTATATTATGTACCTCTTATTGACAAGACTAGTGAATTTCGTGGCGTTGCTCGCGGTCTTACTCCACATGGTATCACGGAACACGACCTCACTGAGTTAAACTCGCTTAACAACTGACAATCGCAAGCAATAATATAATATTGCCGCACATGCAACGCGCCTTATCAATATCTGTTTTGTTTTGTAACTATTATCATACTATAAGTAGTCTGATAGTCTTGTTTTAATAATTTCTCAGATAATATTCAGGGTTTCTATGAAACGGGGTACCTGGGCAATGGATGAAAGGGCATTATATTAATATTGTATTACAACAATTAAAAAAATATTTCCATAGCATAACATATCATCACGCCTGTTTTCCTGGAAGGGTTAGGTAGTGGTTAACTAATGTATACCCACAGTTCACTGGTAAATTTTAAGTCCTATGTGATAGACACTCAGATCAAATAAAAAGTTAAGATGGAACTTTGCGAACAAAGAAGTGAGGCCGGCTAAAACTACGCCATGCCGTGTACAAACACAATTTTACTCTATATAACAATACCGTAACTACGCCTTATCTTGTCAGTCGAGCTTTCGATAGCTTGATATGTCGACTGACAAGATAAGTGTTTTTAAACGGCATGGCATAGTTTTAGCCGGCCTCACTTCTTTGTTCGGAAAGTTCCATCTTAAGTTTTTATTTGATCTGAGGATAGACATAGCTAGATAATGATAGATAGGGCGACCGTATTTTACCTAAACTCCGACCTACTGATAATTTAATAGAAAAACTCACTCCATTTTTGTGCTTTACCGAGGTGCAACAAAATCCACACATCCCGAAATGTACTTATTAAAGTACTTCTAACTTATAATTTCCTACCTACAACATACAAATGTATAAAGAAACAAAATGAATAAGCATTAAACAGTTGTACACCTACAATACCTGTATTCTTATTCGCAGAATAATTGATAGAACAATCCATTCTTAATTTACATATAACAAACATAGGTACCTACAAGTAAACGTAGCTGAAGAAATCCTAACCAGCCAAGCACAGTTGCACCGCGCACGGAAGACAGTAAAAGGAACAGCAGGTATAAAGGGGTACACATATATAGGCAGGGCTATTACTAAAACACTAGCAAAAAGTATTGTTTGGCTTCTGTTGCCCTTAAAAAGACCACCCTTATTAGTTTTACAGACATGGGGTTGCACAATTTTTATACTATGAGATAGGTAAATATTTATAAAACACACGAAAGATACCTACTACCTTTTTTAATGCCACTGGATAGCCTAATTACATATACATACCATTGTATTTATTCGCAAGTGAGTGCATTGTTCTTTAAATTAAATAAAGATTATTTAAACCTAAATAAGTATAGGTACTAAAGTAGCAGTAGTCTGAAACTGGAACGTCTATACTCAAAAAAATATATTTGTTCAGTTATTGAACAAATCCATGAAAAAAACATTATCGTTTTAAATGCATATAATATATACAGACTGACTGGTAAGACACTAACGATACTCTATGATGTGATATTTGGCGATCATAAATGAAGAAAAAAAATATACAAAGAAACTATTAATTGACTACTGAAAGTTAAGTAATTACTTAATTACGCAACGCATGGACACTCTGCAGACACACAGTGGACGTGCTAGGGCATCAACACACAATAGGGAATGCGCGGGAGTTGAATCTATGTCGATTGTACTTCGCGCATTTTACGGACTTCAAGGTAAGCTGTCGATTTTCTCTTACATATAGAATTTTGTAGGTAGGGAGTGTGCAATTTTGGTTCGATGGAAGTGGTAGAGAAATATGCTTAGGTACCTTGATTTGCTATTTGGCAACAGTGCAGTGATAACCTAATGATATGACCATTGGGTTGCCAAGTCAAAGAGCTCGACTTCGAATCCAAGGCACTCACCTCAGACTTTTCGAAGTACTTTTGTGGTTAAGGAAAACGTCGTGACAAAACCTAAAACAGACTTTTTTTTGACGTGACACCTAAAACAGAGGTTTGCTGAGAAGTGACCTGTAACCAGTAGTAGGTCGACTATGGGGATGATGATGATGAAAGAGGACACTATTAGTAACAGTGTTCAAAAGGGTAGGCAGGCATCCAGTTGTTTACTATAAAACTAAAAACTAGCTTGGTTTAGGTAATGAGTAAAGATTTATAAAAAAGAAAATCAATATCGTTACAATTTATACCTTCCGAACTGGTTCTACAGTTTTTCTGGGTGAAGCTATTAATTTGCAAAGTCATAGTCAAGTGCTAACCAACAATAATTGATACAATAATGTAATAAATTAATGTGAAATTATTTCCTCTTAATAAGGACCAAAAAATCTTGCAAAACGTCTCTTTTGTTTCATATTATTATCTGCGGGAAACAATTGTAAAGGCAATATTAATTGTATTCATTGTTCATGGATTCTGTTTCAAATTGTTTAGCTCAAAAGCGTTGTTTTTGTAATTATTTGGAAATATACGATTATATGTCATTTGAAGCGGAAAATACATAAAAAATGGCATTGTATAGCCATCACGCCTTTATCACTCGAAAGTATAACTCTTTCTCTTTCTGCTAGAGAAAGAGAAGACCACAATTTCTGGGTCGGAGGTCGAACTCGTATGGCACATAAAAAACACTTTAGAAAACGCAAACAGCTATAAAAATGTAAACCTAAATTATCTCCACCAGAAATTTATGAAATTATTAACGGTTAATGTTAGATCTTAGGCAGGATTCGAATATTTACCAATATACTTTCTCAGCCGATAGAGATGAATAGAACCCGAGAATTCACTAGACCCCTTTATATACCAAGAGGCTCTAAGGATACCACTAGGTAGCCTAAACTGTAGCCCTATATTTTGCACTTACATAAGTACTGCCAGCTAGGCTAAATTACACAAAATTATATACGTAAGGGACCACGGTCAAGTCTTTGTATTCTTTTTGGTATCTGATCTTGGCGGTGGCTGAATCGAGGCCGAGCGGCGCCCCCGGGCCCCCGGGCCCCCTGCCCGCGCCACCCCGCACCGGAAGTGGCGCGTGGGGCGCACGCGACGCAGCCCCCGCCCCGCGCGGCGGCCCCGCAGCCCCCTGTGACGAAACATGCAAATTCGCCCGACCTCCTAAGGCCACGATACTGATCTAGGTAGGTGAAAATGCGTTACAAATGTATTTTCCGCCTTCCTGTTCTCTGTAACAAGGTCGCGAGGTGAAAGATCTAGGTGATCTTTTTCTATATTTAAATATTTTTCAACAATAGGCTGGCAATAATTAAGCCGCCGCTTTAAAAAAAGCGGCGATAGCCCAATGGCTAGGGCGTCGGACTTGCGATCATATGGTTGCTGGTTCGAAACCCACCCATTGCACTACCGACGTGAACCCACTCGTAACACAAGCATTTAGCTTAGCACGAGGGGTTAACAAGAATACTAGTAATGTGCAACCCACATTGCTAGTAAACTTTATACAGAAAACAAAACAAAGAGGTTATTAATGCTGATGAAAATGCGTCACAATTGTAATTACATAAATATATCATAATTTACATGCTCTTATCTTTCTACTATTGTATTTGATCACAAAGGTATAGGTATATTTAATATAATAATGATTATTAATAAAATTATATATGACAATAGATAACAAAAAACATGAGTTATTTAGTTTCTCATTCAATGTGTTTAGTTAGCGAAATAAAAACGTTAAAAAAACCGTATACTCATGGAGCACTGACTTTGCTATTTAATTTCATTACTAAATT